>MNCI01004047.1:240508-258290 GCA_015680685.1 Gnetum montanum | reverse complement strand
CTTCTCCATCTCACTCTCCTTGGAATGGTGGTGACTCTTTGGGGAAGCATTCTTGTTACTTCAAGAGGATGGATTGGTCAAGTGTATTGATGCGAGGTCACTAGATATCGTTTGTTTGAGTCCGGATTTGGAATGAGTTCTACTTAGTCACCTTAACCATAAAATACACAAGGGACTTTACACAACCTTGCTTTTGGGATTCCATTCCATCTTCTCCTCTCCATCTTTCTTTCCATTTTCCACCTCATTGTCGATTTTATCATTAGTCTATATCTTGGTTGACGCATTATTTTTCCTTGGTAAATTCTTATGGGTAAGCTTTTAACCCTTGTTCCATGTGTCATTCCTAGAGCCTACAAACTCTTTGGTTTGTGGGTTTGTCAGGGCATAAAAGGCATGAGCCTGTTGTGGGGAGGACCCATTAACATTCCTTTATGGTGCAATTGTTAAATTCCTTTTCTTAAACATTTCTTGCAATCAATAATTTCTCATTTCATCCCCATCCATGACATCCATTTTATTGGTGTCGTCATTGTTATTTTTCCCATCTTTCTTGTTCCTTCTATTTTTTCCATCTTATTGCTACCAGAGGTTCACTCTTAGTCATGGGGGCCCTGTCACAAATTTTTCCATTCTACTACTTGTTTCACCCCTACACCTCAGGTAGTCACCAATAAACCTCTAACCCAATATTTGCCATAACCACAACTTAGCCAATGCGCTTTAAACTTAGGCAATAAACTTTAAAAATAAAGAAGCTATTTCAATCCCATCAAAGTATCAAAGATTTTCCTAGATCCTCTATGCTCAAAATAGGCAATTTCATTAAGATAGTACTATTAAATTGCTCTTAAGGCTTCCAACAACATGAGCTCTTCTATGGAAAATCTTAATAGGAGTCTAATATTGTGCAAAAATAGAGCTATAAGAGCAACCTAGAATAGATTCCAAAATTAAATGCCAAGCATAATACTATCTAAACATTAGCTAAGCAACTAAAACAAAATGAGAAGAAATGAATTCATAGGATTAAAATAAAGTAGCCAATTTGATAGATTAACAAGCCATCTTACAAGAATTCTTTAAATGTCTTTTTCCAAATCTTCCTTCTTCAATTTTTCCCCCACCCTTTACATTCTCCCCTTGAAGCCCTTTTATAGTGGCTTTAGGGTAGTTACATTCATCATAACATATTATGGTAAGCCACAAATATCTAGGGAATTACTTTAGGATCTTTATGGAAAGTTGTAACTTCTATGAGAAATTCAAGCCATGGTTGGCAAGTGTCTCATGAGAAATTACAAATATCAAGGGAAATAATTATTTCTTATGGAAGTTATATAGCTATTTTGGAAAATCTTCAATTCTCAAAAAATAAAATTATATTTATCCAATGTTCATAAATCCTTCCTTCTCAAACCATGAATCCTACCCCTTTTTACATGTTTAAAAGCTTTGCAATTTGTAATTACAAAAAATATCATTATTAAGGTTGCATAACCTTAATACCATGTACAACACGTTTGCATAAGATGTGTGAACATTTGAAGGGGTGTATAGGTCCTGTGCCCATCTTGCCACACACAACGCCACTCTTCTCTCCCAAAAACAAACAATATTATCATCTGCCAGCGGTTACCCTTTGTTCACTGGCACCTACCAACATTTCCAGGTCCTTTGCTATCTAAGTCTCTTCTGTTTTTGATGTTGATGATGCTGAATTCCTCAGCAATTGCAAGCAACCCCAATTCCTTTATCATCATTGCCATGTGGTTTGCTGCCATGTGCTCCCATGACCGAAAACATTGGAGGGAAAGAAAATAATCATGGTGAATGCTAGAATCCTAACGCAAATACGTCAGAGTAAGGATTCGTTCATTGTGAGAATCATATCATTCACCATTTTTGAAACCCGACGAATATCACCAGAGTAGCAGCTCATCATATTTGCAGAATTTGTTCCTTTTCTAGGTGATGTTTAGCTCCTTTTAATATCTTTTAGGGCCTTTTTACTTTATAGTTGATGCTGCAAGTTCAAGGTAAGACCAACGCGCCCGAGCTTGGAAGCCCTTACTAATGCAAAATCAATAATCATGTTTTGTGGGTTTGTCTTTTGTTATTATTTTAATATTTTATTTTTATGAAAACATACGAAAATCCTTGTCTTGGTTCATCCGCCATGACTGCCTCACAGAATTGGATTGTGCTCTGTGACTGCAACTAAATGGGAAGTCTATCATCTTCACGAACCCTCTTCTAGGTGGCATTCTCATAGTGCATCCATCATCTTCACGAACCCTCTTCTAGGTGGCATTCTCACAGTCTTGAGGTTCTCGTCCGATAATCTTTGGAGTACAACAGCCTTTGCAAAAATTATCCTTCCTTGGAGAGGCTATTCTTTTCTAATAAATCTTCTTTTTGCCCTCTGTAGATTTGTTGTCCATCTATTTCATATGAAATCAAAGCTACTGTTACATCCCTCTTATTTATTTTCTTGAAAAACAATAAAGCTTTTCTGATTTTTTTTCTCTGTAACAAGGATTGAAATTGTAGAAAATAATTGCAGATGAAGTAAGTATTTTATTTTTGCCTCTTTGTATTTCTGCAGTTGCACCATAACTAATGGTACTATCTACTAGTTATTGCTCTCGTTGAAGCTGATAATAAGAGAAATAATGCTTTTCAGACCCTCCTTTTTAGGTAGCCTTGTTTCGATAATTTTTAACTAAATTCAACAAGTTATTGCATCAGGAACTCTATTCTTTAAAACTTTCTGTACTTGGCCTATTTTGGAAATTCTTGCTTTGAGGGATCTATATATTATATCTTTGATAAATAATTCAAGCAAAAGATATTGTTCATGATATGGCCACATCTAAAATAGTGGCATCTTCCTGAATAATTTTCTATAATTTTACCTCCATCCTTATACACATCATCTCCATACCATAGTACAAAAGCAACCTAGTTAACCTTTATATCAATAGATATATTGGAGTTACTAAGCATTGTATTTGACATGATCATGGAAATAGAAGTTGATTGTTTATATTTAGCCCTCTTTCAATCACTCATAATGAATTAAATTTGGAAAAAATTCAATTCTCAACATTACCTGCTCCATCAAATGGTGGAAATGTAACAACAGTTGGGCCATCAAAGCTATGACTATGAGCTATTTTATTCGCATTACATGTGTGATGTTACACCTATTTCCTTGAGGGATAGCAACAATAGCAGTGCACCTATCTCCTTGAGGGATTGCAATGCGTGTGTGTTTATTATTATTTATTTATTTCTTATATTTATAAAAACCATAAAAAATTATAAATATTTTCTCTATCTCTTATCATGGTAACATGGGTTATAATTGTATCATATGTATTATAATATCTTATATATTTCTTAGATGCAATGATATATTAGAGTGTTCTTGGCAATCCACTCAACATCGTCCTCAAAACTTACAATCAGATCACATTATAATTTGTATGATAACTCCTATTAGTTCAAAATCAGTGGTAGGACCCCTATCATTGGCACCATTGTTGAGGAGGGCATTGGTGAATTGTTTGAAAATACTTGTACATTCTTGTTTTTAACTTTTCTTTAAATCAAGTATGTGTTTTAATATTGTGTGTGTAGGTTATGAAGACAAATGAGATGGCACATAATGGTAAGATTCCACCAAAGATCTCTAGTGATGCACTGAAAAGATGAAGGGCTTTTATCACCTTTAAGCATTCAAAGAATAAGACCCTTCAACCAATTGTACTAGCTTATCATCAACATAAGCAAGGAAGGTGGAGAGATACTCATGGTTGGTTCTTTAGGGACTTGATCATGGATGCATTGGATGATTTCATTGATGCTTTCATCAATATCAGGCTAGAGAAGAAACACACATTGTACAAAGCTTATGAACCCACATTCAATGATTATGAGTCTTTGTACATGCAAGATCTTCAGGATCAAATGGTAGAAGAAGAGGCTAGCCACAATTTTTTATTTGATCATTCAGATGAAGAGCAGGAAGCTAAAGCAGACAAGTAGGACAAATGGCTAGCCTACCATCAAGACCCTTGGTTAGGTACCTTTATCTTGTGTGTAGCCTGAACCTTGAATGATGACATCCTTTTCAAGTTTCAACTTTTACATTTTTCTGGACCTACTAGTAGAGATGATGATTCCTCTATGTTTGACTAGGATGATTATCATGAATTAACTGGAGCTATACATATTCTAAGGGAGCATGTTCTTAATAGAAAAATCAAATAATCAACATGGATGATGTACCTACATGCATAGGGTATACCATTGATGATTCCGAGATCCATGTGCAAGTCTTTGATAATGCTTGCTATCTCCAAGGAATCATGAGTAATTGGTAGAAGTTATGGCTATTTTCCCACACCTTCATCAAACATGGGGAAACCAGGTATAAGTCCTTACCTTGTAGATCAATTCAAACATAGGTAGACATGTTTAAAATCTTCTACATAAAATTTTAGACCTATGCATGAATTTCAAACATCCAAAAGGATACGGCTAGATAAAGATAAGGAGCTCATGATCTCTTAATATCACCATGGAGAGAGATATGAAAACTATCTACCATTGTCTGAACTATAGTTTTAGTCAAAGGAAGCAACTAATGCACATTATATAAGGACTAAGATAGGAGATAAGAGAGCATGTAGACATGTATGAAATGGACTAGGTACACAAAAATCCTATAACCCAAATCAAAGCTCTCTTAAATATTGTTACAAGCATGGAAGGTGAATGGCAAAAGTGACAATTAGTTGAGGAGTATAATTAGGATCCATCTTATAGACAAGAGGTTAAAAACATTGAAGGTAGTACTAAATCTCCTCCTACAATCGAGGCTCTAGTACAAGATCATATTAGAAACAAAAAAGCCTTAACATGCTTGGCCCACTATGTGGACTAAGTTTGTAACACGATGGATGAAAAGATAATCATTACTCTCAAGAACATTAAGGGTAAGGTGGTTGAAGATACAACTGAAGAAGTTGCACCACATGAATGTTGAAAGAAGTATGATGCCACCGTTAAATGGAAGCTTTTTCACTCTAAAAGCATTTAAAAAGATTCAAATGAGGCTTCCTAATCCTCATATTATGAGGATCCTTGTGAATATTATGCAAACTCTCATGATTCTCAATGATACATACTTATGGCTTACATAATGAATGAGATGGGGTAATTTAGAGTACCTTTGAATCCTAGATTTATCGAAAGGTAAATAATGAGGACTCCATACCTTGGTTATTCATACTATCCTAGCAGTGCATATTCATAGCCCATGTAGTAGTACTAATCTCAAAATCCTTGGAATGTTGCTCCATGGAATCTCCCTAATCTAATGCAACAATAGATGGTGCCTCTGCTCAATCCCTCTTTTATGGTGCACAAGTGGGTACTTATTAAGCCCAAATGATAATACCCCAATAGTACCTACTTGCGTCTAACAATCTTAGCATTCAAGCTCCCTTGCAACAATAGTCGTACCTTCTACTACTTAGTCCCATGTAAGATGGGATACATAGTCAACCACAACCAAGGTGGGCAAAATCATGTAATATTTTCTATTATAATGATCCTACCTCTATCCATGCATCTAAGTAATATTATGAGCCATCTATCGATCTGGTTGTAAGGGGAAGTTTGACATCCCACTATAGGAAATTTTACTGTAAGCGTAAATATGAGAACCATGGGATTGGATTTTTATTCTCCTCCTCACCTTATGAAGAGGAAAATTCTTCAATTTAGAAAAAAATCCATACTTAAGAGGTCTTTATGAAACTCTTTGATCCTAATCCAACTGCAATATCTACTTTAGGTGCATGTTCCATTGCTGTGTGTGGTAGAGGTAACACAATGACACATGATGGTGACATTATCACCATCTGCATGTCCATGATGATAATAGTCAAAAAAGGATGTTTATCCAAAAATGACCAAATCTAGGTAGTCCCATGGTGAAGATCCAAATTGGTGAAAAGGATCATTACCTAGCTTCCTAAGACTTCAATTCGAGAGTTAATCTCATCTCCTTATAGTACAACTTGATTGGGGGCTTCCTCCTCTTAATGGTATGAACATTCAATTAGAGCTGATGAATCAATCATATGCATATCCTATGGGATAGGTATACAATGCAATCACTTTTGTTGTAGGTTGGTCATATCTTGTTGATTTCCTAGTGCTCAAGTTAGAGAACAAGATCGAAGAGGATCTTCTTATTATCATGGGAAGAGCTTGGTTAAGCACTACAAACACCAAGTTGATTTTCTAAGATCTTCACCTCAAGATTAGTATAAGGGAGGAGACTAAAAGGATGCACTACAAGATAATACCTTGTGATCCTTCACAATGTTGGTACATCATACACATGTGTCATTCCATTTATCTAGATAGAACACTTGTTGGGAAATACCTGGTGTACCATAATGAATATCTTCCACCTTTAAGTATGTTGAAAGCTCAATGTACCCATCAAAGATTTTCCAAGTGATAGATATGGACCAATCAAGGGGGAGGAATCCTTCATGTCATATTAAAATTTTATTTTTCTACTATTTTTGTTTGTGAACATAAAAAATTAGTGTGTTTAGTTAGAATTTTCTATTTTTTGAGCTTAATGGATAATCAATCATGGGATTTTGTTTTCTTTTGGAGTGTTTTTATTTATGTGTATGAGAAAACCATTTCATGTGCTTTATGAGTGCTCATCCAATAAGCCAATGATGGATGGGTGAGCTACCAATACCAATACATTGATGATGCAAAAGCACTAAATAGGTTCAACTTGAAGCTTTGATTGATGGAATACCCATGCAAAAATGTTCATCCATCCACTTTTCTTCTATCCATCACCAATGAACCAGGCTTAGATTCAACAGGGCGTAGGGACTTACACTGTGAGCTACTAAAGCTAATTGATATCATAGTTTCTCACATCAAAATCAAACCAATGATTAAACCTATGCCTATGTAAAATTTTCTCATGTTTAGCCCATTGCCCAAATCACGTGACATCCCATAATGTTGTAGTCCAAAATAATCTCTTGCTCATCCCTACCCATGGTTATGAAGGCCTAGAAGTCTCTTTCTTTGTAAACTTTGCTAATGTCAATTTCTACTTCCATCCAAGTCCCTAATCATTTGTTCTATAGGTCAACAATCTTCATCCCTAATCAAAGTCTTAACCATATTTAAACCCAAGAAGTTTTCTCTTATTGATCATGATATTGTAGTGTTGTCTCATATTTGATGCTAATGTCTCACGGATTATTGAAAATCCATGGGTATCTCATTAACGGGCTTTGCAAGGGTAAGGAAGGCAAGTGCCTATATTAGGAAGGATCCATTTATGAATCCTTGGTGAATTGGCATCGTATGTGAGTAATCTAAAGCTTATCTCCCAATGGTGATCAAGTTGTATTGCATATGATACTTGATTGGTCTTTCACTTGTGTGAGTCTCGACTCTTTGTGCTTCAAGGTTTTACTATAAAAAATCATATCAATTCATCTCAATTATGCCTGTATTCCATTATTCTTGATGCTCTAATCATTCTCCTATTATTCCAACTCCTATTTTCTTGTCTTCAATTCATGTGACTATAAAAATTAATCAATCAACTCATTTCCCATGATCTATCATGTCGTCATGATAAGTTTATGATGTTCTTATTGTCTTACTCCTTGTACATCTTGTGAGGTTAGTTTGTAGTGATTTTAGCATGTTGTGGACATTGTGCAATGCTTCCAAGGTGGTGGAAGATAACTTCATGGTCTTAAGGGTAAATTTTAGGATATTCTTCCATTTGGAAGGGTGCATTGATGCATCCCTTATGTTAGCATAGGGGCATTAATAACCCTATCCTAGAGCACCCACATGTATGTTGACGATCCACTATAAATGATGGGCAGCTTTCAGATTCATCTCTAACTTTTTCATTTTTATTTTTCGTCCTTCCCTTACCTCTAATAGCTATAAACAAGCGAAACTCTACTAATTTTTCATCCTAAAAAATGTATTGGTAATATTTTTTCAAGCATTTTTCCTTGCTTCTCTAATCCTTAATGTTCTAGCTGTAGCTCAAGCCTAATGTCTTGTAACTTAGTCTTGGCAAAGAGACATTAGTTTGGATATGTATTTCATGCATTTGATAGTTATTTAGAAATTTCTATCTTATCTATACTTGTTCATGCATGTCATGATTTAATGGTTGTCATGAAGTTTTTCAAGAATTTCCTAAGGGTTCTATTTATCATTTATTTTATGCATAATTTTTGCAATTGTGATATGATGCCTAGGCGTATTTACTTGATTTTTAGCAAACTTCACAGCTCATCATGTTGTGGTGATTATGATCCAGGATCTGTAGATCAAGGAGGGCTAAGGTTGAACAATTTCAAGCCTCTATTTGTAGATCCTTGCATGAACCATTAGTTCCAAAAAAGAAGTAGGGATAAGAGTTATCATCTCCCAATCTAGGACCTACAGGCACTACTCTAGAAAGACCTTCACCCAAAAGTAGATTAGAAGGTAGGTAGTCACATTCTTGATCTTTGAGTTGAGCATGTGCACAACAACAGGTGACTAAACAAGTGCTAGAAGAGTTGGTAGAAGATGAAGTAGAAGATGTTGAAAATATCCAAGAGGATATGGGTGCTCATAATGTTTGGAAAAAAACCCATCTATAAACAGAAAAAGTATCATCAATTCCTTAAGCTTGATCCTCCCAAGCTCAAGGAGTTGCTATAGTGGATAGGCTTCTATGACTATATCACCTAACACTTTGCATAGTACTACTATAACATAGAGGAATTCTACTAGAACCTTGCAATTGATGGTGCCATGACTTTCATTGATGAAGTTCATGTGCCTATTTCCACATGGATAATTTCAAAGGCTACAAGATTTTCAAATGAACCAATGAACAACTACCCAAAAGATTAAGCCCAAGCTCAGGTTGAAAGTCCTGCTAGAGGCATTTGACATGCAAAAAGCTAAGGTGAAAATCTCTAAGCTTCCCTTGGTTTAAAATTCCATGTACAAAATCTTCATCCACAACTTCTTGTCCACTAAAATATTATTAGGTATCTATGCTTGGGGGAAAAGGTTGTCGCCATGATGAGGGAGAAGTGTGCCATCAATATCTTATATTTTCTTTATAATGCCCTAATTTAGAAAATTGAAGATGTGGATAAGGTTAAGAGAGAGGTCTATGTCTTTCTAGGATTGATCTGAAAACTTTGTGAGCTAGTAGGCATAGTCAACCATATGGGAAGACATCTTATAATAGTAGAAATCATAGAATGGGAGAACGTGATGGTGGTTACTCTAAGATGATGTTCTAAGGTTTTTGGAAATGTACTTGACTTGGAGGACAAGATGCCTTCCACAGAGATATCTTGCATTTGACCTTTAGACCAACTTTGTTAGCATCTCAAAAATTTTCAAACAAGAGTACCAATCACATTTCAAGCATCTCAACAAATGCAAGTGCAATGACCTAGTGGATCTGTTTTCCAACCTCCCAGTTTCAACATCAAGTAAAGCTAGGATCCTCTTTCTAGTGATCATTCTTGACATGTATTATACATTGAAGGTGAGCATCAAGCTATCATAATCCTTGTTGAAGGTTCACAAGACCTTGACAATAATTTTTTATAGAGGATGAAGGCCATTGTGGGTGGTGAGGTAACAAGGAAGAATCTCTTCTAGTTTCCTCCTCCATTACTAGATGATTCACCCATGGCTTATTTTGATTCCTCTATTCAGTCTCAATCTCATGTGTCTTCATGAAGTGTTTCCTCATTACATCAATCCAGGTGCAACATGCATAATGTCTAACATACGATTGAAGTCCTTCATGTACTCACTGATAAACCTGGGACTAGCTGCTAGGTAGAGAAAGAGTAGAAAGTTGATCTTGATTCCATGTTGTTGTTGAGAAACATCAATAATACCATGAAGACTGAACTAATTAAGGTACAGGCCAAATTAGAGATCATCGATGAACATTCTACCTTTGGGAGTTGTGCAGAAGCCAAGCTAAGATATGATAGTTACATAAACAATTAGAACATTTCACGTTCTTAATACTTGCATCTTTTACAATCAATCTAGATGTGTGGATTAAGAACCTATAGGATGAATTATTTCAAGCATAGTAGATTGGTAAAGAAGTCGTGTTCATCAAAGATGACATAGAGTAACAAATCATAATGCTAAAGCATCACTCTTAGGAGTGGAAAACGATGAGTCAAGAAAAGAAGAGATAGGTCCTCTTCCTTTTCTAGTAGGTGTAAATGTTAGAAGATGAAAGTCAAATCATGATCTAATTTTATGATAAATACCTTCATACAAAGAAAGAGCACTAAAACATGTGGCAAGAGTTAATAAGCAAGACTACTAGGGAAACTAATGAACTCGGAAAGATTCATCTAATCGAGTAGGTAACCTAGGTTGTCAAGGTATTCTAATTGCATAAAGTTGTAGCTTTGCTAACTGAATGGGTAATTAAAAAAAGACACAAGATGAAGAAGAAATTCAATATCTTGTAGGCCAAATTTTGATAGAGGCTACAAGTGAACCAACACTATAAGAGAAAATGAACCTTTTAGAAAACATGTACATCCTCCATCATAAAGTAGCTATTACAATCCTTGAGGGAAGACTCAAGGAAGCTAAGGGGGATGTGTAGGCAAAACAAAGGAGGTATCTTTTTGTGGTCTAAACTTTTGCAAGTCAACCACACATAGAAGAAAAACTTCATCAAGTAATGGCTAAGTTGGATGTATCCCAATACATTGACATCATGAGACTATGTATCACAAAAAACCCAAACACATTGACATCATACTACTTCATCAAGCAAGAAGTCAAAAAAGAAACTATTAAACCCATTCACATTAGTTCAAAAAGAGCAACTTGCTCACTTACTAAGAAAAAATATTTTGTCTTACAAGATCAAGTGCCTTAATGAATCTAGATAAATTCAAATCATGATGAAGAAAGAAGAAATCATGGATGAATAATGAAGATTTCCTTCCACTCTAAAAAGGAATTCTTGGCTTTTTAGAGTATAAGATAATAATTTTTTGTTTTTATTATACAATAGGAGTTTCTTTTAATAAAATAAAAGAAATTTCTAGATTTATGGGTAGTTCTAATATTATTTTGATCCCTATATATATATATATATAATTTTTAAAGTTTTTTTTGTCATTAGGGCTATATTATATTATTTTTAGTAAACTTTGCCCCACTTGTCACATTTATATATCCAAGGCATCTCTTGGAAATTTTTATCATAGAATCATCAATATAATTTGAACAAAATTTAACTATTTCATCATCAATTCATCAATCTTTCATAAATGCATCAATTCATCAGCATTCATCATTATTTACTCAATATTTGAAGTTGAACAGTCCGAATTGGTGAGATTCACTATTGTGAACATATCTTAGTCATTTTACAACTTTTTTAGTGATTCTAGATTTATTAGAAACCTAGAATTAATAGCTACATGCACCTAAAATTTCAATTTAATATCTATTGTGGTTTGCAAGAAATTAGCTCTATAATTTGGCAAATTTTCTAAATTTTGAATTTTTACTAGAATGAATGACAATTAATGATTAGATTATTTCTCCCTCAATGCATAACTATTTGGTGTGATATTAGATTTATTTAAAAGCTAATATCAATGGAAAGGTTTAGTTAAAATTTTAGCATTATAAACTCAACAACTTTTGAGTTATCATCTCTCAAATTTGCACAACTAGAATTGTTCTGATTTTTGATAGATTAGAAAGAACATAACATAACATCAATTTTTGGATATCTTTTGTAGTACTTCCTTATTTGAAATTTTAGAGAACTTCATAAAATTTTCAAAAATAAAAATTTTCTTAGCTGATTCTTTATGAAGTTGTTACAACCAAGTAATTCTTTCACTATCTAAAATTCCTTCACTTAGTATAGTTGCTCTTTTGAACTAATGTGAATGGGTTTGATGGTTCCTTCTTTTATTTCTTGCTTAATGAAATAGTACTTTATGTCAATGTATTTTGATTTTTTGTGATGCACTTAGTCTTCTAATAGTTGAATTGCTACTGTATTGTCATAATACAAATTTGTAGGGAGACCAACTTTGATTCCTAAGTGTGGATGAAGTTTATTTAGTTAGAGTATGTGTTGGAGACATTCGGCCATGGCAATAAATTTTTGTTCTTAAGTGGATAAGTTGATGGGAAATTATTTCTTTGATTTCTAGTATATTGAAATTTTCTCATACATAATGAGAGCTTGTAATATGGATTTTCTACTATCATGGTCTCCTATGCAATTAGCATCTAAATATGCATAAAGCTTATTGTCTCCTTTACTGAATTGAATCCCAAAGTTGCATGTTCCTTTTACATATTTGAGAAGATGCACAAGTGCTTGCATGTGAGAATATCTTGGCCCTTACATGAATCTAGATAAGTATGATGTTACATATTCTAAATCTCATCTATTGTGGTAGAGAAACTGAAGTGATTCAATCATGGTTCTATACATGATTGCATTTATGATAGGGGTCTTAACTTTAGATTATATGGCAAAGAACTGCTCATTGGCTTCTCATTCTTTAGATAGAATTTTTCAATAATGTAACTTTCATATTTGATTTGATGAATCTTGATTCCCTCCTTGTCTTGGTTCACTTCAATCCCTAGGAAATATTAGAGTTCTCCAAGATCCTTCATTTTGAGGTCAATTTTCATGTCATTCTTGAAATCTTTTGCTAGCCTTTTATTGGTGGCAATAAAGATAATGTCATCTATAGATAGTAATATGATGATGAATTCATCTCCTTCCTTCTTGAAATATAGTGTTGGTTTAAACATGCAGTTTTGATAATTCTTTCCAATGAATAGTCATTAATTCTTTCAAACTAAGCCCTAGGTGCTTACTTTAAGCTATATAGAACTTTGTTGAGTTTACACACTTTATTCCCTTTTCCTTTGGTATCATAACCTTCGAGCTAATAGATATATACTTCTTCTTTGATGTATCCATTTAGAAATGTTAAGTTGACATCCATTTTTTGAACCTTTAGATCTTTATGTGTTGCTATCATGAGAATGAGCTTGGTGATTTCAAATTTGGTCATCGGTGCAAAGATTTCTTCATAGTTAATGGGTTTCTTTTGTTTGAATCCTCTTTTCATAACTCTTGCTTTGTGTGTTGTGACTTTTTCTTTCTCATTGTACTTTGTTTTATAGAGCTAGTTGTAATCAATAACATTTTTTTCTTTTGGTTTGTCCACTAATTTTCATGTGTTACTTCTTAGGATAACATGGTATTCGTTGTCTATGGCTTCCTTCCAAACTTTTAATTTCATGTCTTCATTGACATTGGTTGGTTCACTTGAGATTGCTAAGTATATCATATTTGTAATATTGTGAGATATTGTAGTTTTTTTTTTCAAGATTTGTCTAATATTTAAGCACGAGGATGTTATCTTTGAATCCAAGGTTTTGAACTTTGATGTGTTTGATTTCTTATAAATTCATTGAGGCACTTGATCCTTTGAGACAAAAAATACTTGTCTCACATGATAAAGAAGGAAAAACCATTTGATCTTCCACGCATGGATCTTGTTGGGCCAATGTCCATTATTTCAATAAGAGAGGAACTTATTGCAACATTGAGGAAGAATTTATATGTTGTAAATTTACTTTTGGCTAGGTATGAGAATGATGTTGGTCTATTAATGTACTATATTAACTACATTGCTACCCTTCACAAGATTGATAAAGTGGCCATTGGATATGGAGCATATTTTACTCTATCCATGATAGACATGTATTATCACAGAAATATGACTTTAGAGGAGGTTGTTATGGTAGTTGATAAGTGTATTTTAGAAATAAGGTCAAGATTTGTTGATGCATCTTCCAATTTTGTTATCAAGATGGTTAACAAAGATGGTGCATGAGAATCTCGTTGGTGAAAATCTATTACTAATTCAAGCATGGCTACCCCTGCACCCAACTATAGTAAGAGCCCCAAGCCAACATGTTCTTAGACCATTTTTACTAATGTTGAAAACCTATCCTTGAATTGAAAACTACTTCTTATCCTAATTTTAAATGGTTGAATGCCAAGTCACTATTTTTTTTGTTGATGTGATTGATTGCAAAAATTAGCTATATGTGTTACTGTTCTTTTAAAGAAATTATTGTCTTCTACTCTAAAAAGCCAAAAATCCCTTAGAGTGGAAAAGTATCTTCATTCTTTATATTTACTGTCTATTTAATTTGTCATGCTCTAAATTCCTATAGATTTATTGAGGCACTTGATCATGGCTCTTCTACTTGAGTATGCTTTCAAGATAATGAGGGAATATTTTATTCTATTTGTGAATTTTGTCCATGTATTTTTTCAAAACCAATTTTGGTCTAAGATTGGTCAATAACATAACTTTTTCCTTTGTAGAAGTTGTAATATGATACTAAATCTTGATCCTATCTTTGTCTTCAAGATTGATTCCATCTACCTCTTCCTCAAGTTGAATCTCTTCCTTTTGTATTTTGACCATCATTTTTTTTAGTTTGTATTTTGATCTCTATTCTAGTAATTGAATCTTCCCCTTCCTCTAAACCTTCCTTGCCTACCTCTTCTTATTTGGTTAGTAATGTAGGTTTGATCATCTTAACTAAATTATTTGTTATTCTTCATAATTTGTAGGGTTCTAAATTGAGAAACTAATTAATTAATACTAAGCATGTTAAAGTCTTTTAAAAGAGTAATCGATGGGATGCGATATTGCATGGGCCATGATATCGCATCCCCCACGATATCGCATACATGATATCGTGTCTTTCCCTGCAATATTGTGTACGCGATATCGCAGTGTGCCATCAAATATATAAATAAGAGGCGACTCTCCCTTATTTCACAGTTTAGGCCTAAACTGTAGTGAAACTCTAGTAGTTTTACCTCTCCAAAGATAGAATAATTTCCATGTGCCTGCAGTAGGAGCTACAAAGTGAACGGATCTTTATTCAAGCAAATATTGTACCTGAACACAAGTTTGTGTGCAGAAATAAAGATGAACTTCTTGGATAAACCTTGCAGTGCATGGACTAAGCTAAATAGGACTTTAGTTATTGTTATTTATTGTTAATGTCTAAATTCTTTATTAGTTAGTTAAATCTCTCTCAACCCTTCTCCCATAGTTAAGTGCATTCAGTACGACCGCTTCGAGCACATGTGTTACGCTTGGTGATCCCAGTAACGAATAGCGTTTGGTAACCAAGGTTGCATTGGTTCAGGGTGTGAATGGTAAGTGGAAACGGATGCTAATGCTAGGTTAATTAAGGCTTAGTTAGTTATTTAAAGTTAGTTAATTAGTCTCTTTGCCCTTCACCTCATTAGCATAGGAGATAAAAACCGAAAAGATATAAAAATCATATACCTCAGACTTACTTAACCATACAACCGTGACAAATACAAGTAAGTTTTGGAAGACAATGAACAATGAACCTTAAGTGTTCCGTGAGGCATGTAGACACTTAGTCTGCGGAGTCGACCGGATCGCACGTGTAATGCTCGTATTTGTATGGTTGAGTGTAGGGGTACCTCGCCACTCATCATTGGCGCCGTTGCTAGGGACTAAGTTGTTTGTGCGCTAAGTAGAACATAGGAAATTATCCACATTGTTGGGAGCTTAAATGAACCCTTAAGGTTAATTAAACAAAAAATTATTTAACAGTTAATCAGCACACCAAATAAGACACAATGTCTTCTTCTTCCAACAAAAGCACTTCACCGCCTAGGGATAACACTAGAGACAGTCGGTGGTACTAAACATACAACCAAGAACCACTAGTTCCTCAACAACATTGAGTGGTATATATTCATCCCGATGAGTATATACCTGATTTCACTTTTATCCTCCATCAGGATGAATAGCTGCGTTGGAGAGATTTGCAAGGTAACATAGTGTTACCTCCAGATCGGGCAATCCCTAACATGCTTCTTCATGCTCTTACACAGATAGGCATGACACAGCTATACGCTAAATATGTTGTAGGTGATTTCGACACAAGGAATTATCATCCCACAGAAGCACAACGTCAACAGGACTTGTGGCAGGAGAGCCACCATACATTGTTGAAGGGCAAAGGGGTCCTACACATCCTAAGCGAAATTGGAGATGGTGAACCAATTATAACAGGTTCTCCATCAAATGATGTTTCCCCTCCTAATGATAGTGAGAAGGTGGGGTATCAGAGCCTACGCTCCACGATACACAACCCTGGTTCTGATCCCCATGAACACCAACTATTCACCAAGGGAATAAAAACACATGATAAGGATGAGCATTCTGATCATCATCATGATCGGGGCCATAGCCATCGAAGAGAAGGTAAGAAACATCATCATGGAGATGGTTCTCCTTCTTCTTCCCCTTCATCACATCATTCACCCTCTCCTTCCACATCAAGGCGCAGTCACAAAGAGCATAACAATGAAGATAAGGGTAAGCAAAATGAGAGACCTCGACGAGAGAGTTGAGAGTGAGGACAAGGGCATTCGAGAGAATCTAGGCATGAAAGAAGGGAAAGTAGGGAACAACGTAGGCATCATAGACATCATGAGAGAGATAACCATGATGAGCCCCTACTTGCCACCCGAAGTATTTTAGATATTATGGAGGCAGTTAGAATACCTTCAAGGCACCAAAAAGATAGTCGGATCAAGAGAGTAGATATGAATAATATCCCATGCTTCAAAGGGGGGATATAACACTGACTCGCAAAATCATTTATAGGTATTCCATGATGCCTAAACCTTGCAAAATATTGAGAATGAGTGGCAGAAATTAAAGTTGTTTCCTATGACACTCATAAAGGAAGCAGAGAGTTGGTACTAGTCCTTAGAGCCAAAAACCATTAGGAGATGGAGTACGATGTTAGAGTTGTTCAACAATAAATATCAAACATACTCAAGAGTGTCTAACTTGCATAAGAAGATCCAAGGATCGAAGCAAGGTAATCATGAACCCTTAGATGCTACCATGGGCCGATATTATGCATTGTTACATCGTTGCCCAGGCCATGGCTACGCACAANAAATATGGAGCTCCTTAGATAATAAAATTGAAACTGTCCTAAAAATCGTAGAGTCTAAGGAGAAACAAAGTAGTGATCATGGTAAGAAAAAGCGGAGAGATTCAGGCCATGCATGTGACAAGGGTAAGGGAAAAATGACTATCGCCGATGAGGTTATGGATTCCAACATAGACAATGACGATGAATGTGAGATCTACCAATATGACCATCCTAAGGGATGTTGTCCAATAATCTCACATCTACAAGAGTCTGGGGTGTATGCACCCAACCCAAGACTTAACAGACGAAAAGCACCCCGTCGGTTACCTTATCCCCAAGGTAACTCAAGGCAGTTCCACCAACTGTTAACGTATTATCCAAGTGGAACTCTGCCACAACCTATTGGGCAACACCAGCAGTGGCAACACCCACAATCATGGTGGATGCCACTGCCTAGGCAACAATACCCTTACCAACAACCAGACCCATATGGCTACTACGTGCAGCAGCTGGTTTTTCCAAGTGACTCTATGGATCATGCAACTCCACAACATCACTACTAAGTTTGGGAGTATTTTAGGACTCCTTCTCCTCCAGGAGACACACCACATACATACCATCCTCC
>MNCI01004047.1:157683-231914 GCA_015680685.1 Gnetum montanum | reverse complement strand
GATCCCAGTAACGAATATTGTTTGGTAACCAAGGTTGCATTGGTTTAGGGTGTGAACGGTAAGTGGGAACGGATGCTGATGCTAGGTTAATTAAGGCTTAGTTAGTTAGTTAAAGTTAGTTAATTAGTTTCTTCACCCTTCACCTCATTAGCATAGGAGATAAAAACCGAAAAGACATAAAATCATATACCTCAGACTTACTTAACCATACAACTGTGACAAATACAAGTAAGTCTGGGAAGACAACGAAGATTAACCTTAAGTGTTCCATGAGGCATGTAGGCACTTAGTCTACAGAGTTCGACCGGATCGCACGTGTAACGCTTGTATTCGTATGGCTAAGTGTAGGGGTACCTCGCCACTCATCAGTAATGTTTTCTATCATGTTTTCAAATCTTGGATCTATGTAGAAAGCTTAAACAAGTTTTTAAAAATTTTGCTTATTGATATGTCCACATCCATATTCATGTATTATTTGTAAGTTGTCATACATTCTAATAAATAAGTCTTCGACACCTTCATTTCTTTCAATTTCCAAGGTATTAAATTTTTGTTTCTAGATTAGTTAGTGCAATTATTGATTTTCCAAGCTTCCATTCTATTCTAATTGGAGATTATCCCATACTTTGCTAGCAATAGGATGAAGACTATATTTGCCAAAAATAACTTGTGAGACCCTAGCCAATAGCATCATGAGAGCCAAATTATTATTCTTTTTGTTTTCATATTCTTTGATTTGTAATCTAGTAAAATTTTCAAAATCATAGATGAATTCGAAACTTGTTTCAACTATTTCCCAATAGTTATCATGTTTAAGGAGGCCTTTTATCATCCTTGTCCATAGGTTGAAATCTTAAGAGTCATCAAAGATGATGAAGCATTTAGTTATTTTTTGTACTTATTTTTGTAGGTGAATCTGGCACTCCAATACCAAGTGAAGGAATTTTAGGCAACAGAATAATGTCTTAGTTATCTTAACTTCACAAATTATCAACTAATAAAATTTGTATTTTTAAAATGCTTAGGGAGTTCTCTACAATTTCGAAAATGCAAGTACTATAAAAGATATCCAAAAGTGGAAGTTATGTTATGTTCTACCCAATTTATTAAGAATTGCAGCAATTCTAGAAGTGCACCTTTGAGAGATGATAATTCAAAAATTGTTACATTTCTGATGCTAGAATTTTAACTAAGCCTTTCTACATATATTAACTTTCGAATAAATCTAATATCACATCAAAATGTTGTGCAATAAGGGAGAAATGATCTAATCATTGACAATGATCCATTCTAGTAAAAATTCAAAATTCAAAAAATCTACCAAATTATAAAGCAAAATTCTCCCAAACTACAATAAATATTGAACCAAAACTTTAGCTACTCATAGCTAGCTATTGTAGCATTGTGATAAATCTAAGATCACTGAAAAATGTTTTGAAATAACTAAAATATGATCAAAATAGTAAATGTCCCCAATTTTTCTTGTTTAACTTCCAAGATTGAGTAAAAAATGATAATTGATATTGATGAATGCTAATGAATTAATGAAAGATTGATAAATTGATGATAAAGTAGTCAAATTCTTGCTAAAATTATGATGATTCCATGATACAAATTTTCAAGAGATACCTTTGATATAAGTGAGGCAAAGTTTATTAAAAAATAATACAATATAACTCCAATGACAAAAAAAAACAACTTTAAAAATTAAAGATATATATGGATTGGGGTCAAAATAACATTACAACTACCCACCAATCTGGAAATTTCCTATATTTTATTAAAATAAACTCCTATAATCATTAAAGGATAAATATTGTAAACAACATCCCATACAATTATAAGAGAATGCAACATTTAATACAACATTGAATTTGTCTCTAATACATCTCAAAACTTACAATGACATACATTTGTGAATTAAATGTTATGTATAATTAACCTTTGAATAGTCATTTTTTAAGAAGCTTGGAATTTTTTTCCATAGATTTCATTACATTTAAATTCATTATACCAACCACCCTCATCGTCAATATTCCATGCAAAGGTGCACTTTAAATGAAACCTTTGTTGCCAATATTGTTCTTATTTGCACTTTAAACTAAAAAAGGTCCTTGTGTAATTTTGATTGTAAGGATAGAAATAAATAGATGGATAAAACGTTGTACATCATGCATTCCCCAAAATATTTACATATTTTTTTAGACTAGAGTGTTGTGACTCAATGCTAGTGGCAACAACGGAAACAATTAATGTGTCAAGAATAAAATGACACATGGAATTCAGAATAAAGTTGTGTCAAACTTTAGAACAAATACACCATTCGTCGACCCATTAAACCACTAATACAATTCTCAGGTTAGTAACCATAAGCAGGTAAAGAATACAGTGACACATGGAATTCGGAATACAGTTCAGTGTCAAACTGTAGAACAAATACACCATTCGTTGACCCTTTAAACCACTAATACAATTGTCAGGTTAGTAACCATTAGAATATACCCTACGATCGAGATTCAGCGTAAAATTGATTTTATTCCAAGGGCTATTATACCAAATGAAAAGACAGAACAGCTTCATTTCAGAAGCAAGAATTTAACAAACAAGTAATTTGTTGACCAATGGTTTACATATTACCTTCTGCTGCTGTAACGGCAATTCTTGTACTTAAGAAATGTATTCATGAGCAGGTACATACGAAACGCTCCCCTGATGTTTTTAGATATTCACAGCTTCGGCAGATCGCTTAGTCCCTTTCATCTAGACTGAAAAAAGGCTTTGAATTGAAGTATCATACTTCATCGATTTTCCATATAAAGAATGAATGATATAATAGATGTTTTGTGTCGTGCAAAAGTATTTTCCAGGATTCTATCAATAAAGTACATTGATGTTGTCTGTCATGAAAGCATTCTAATGCAAATAAAGAAACAGATGTACATAATGGCCCCTCAAGACAAATAAATTATACTGAAAGCTTGATAAAGCTTTCCAGCTTAAACTGCCTCTCATACCATAACTTGTCTTCTTATATGTAATCCACTCATCAATATTCAGGTTTACATTTTTCTGATATCAGTAAACAAGCTACTGCAGTAGGTTTGATACTATTAACGGGATATTCATGGTATGCCTCTTCGATGCTGAGAATTGATATATGAGAAATCCTTTTGACGTTCTGCACAATTTAGACTGAACATCACCAATTTAGTCTTACAAAGTAGCTGTTATTTTCCCTGTTCTTATGCGTTTCATGCATATGAATTGCATTTAGTTTTTTCTTAATTTTTTGAATAATTTTTATAACTCAGTTAAACCCAGCTTCAAATCCTGAAACTGTGTATTCTCTCTAGAGGCAAGAGTCTTGACATGCAAACCTCAGGTCACAGGTTCGATTCCAGCAAGTGAACAATGATGAATTATGGACAAGTTATGTAAAACAAATTTTGAAACTGACATGCTCAAATAGACTGAAAAGGGTCTCAGTAAAACAAATAAATACATTCAATTCCAGTTTCATTATTTTATGAACCAATTTAAGCCGGTAAGTCTTAATGGCTTAATAAGTAAAAATTATACCTGACATCTCACTAACTGCATTCTGTAAATTTAACAAACTATAATATTTAAAGAAAACAGTTGCAAATGCTACTGTTGAGGCCAACCTCACCCATGCTAGGCATGGGCCATAATCAACAACTATATATTCCAAAATAATTCTTGAGGAAACAAAAGATCAAGGATGGTATTTCCATGGGGTACAATGGCTAAAGACATGAAGTATCTCATTGAAGGTAGTGTAAGATAATCCTAACCATACACACAAATTAGTTAAATATTAGAATAGTTATGGTCAAATGTGGAAGGCAATAAAAATTTTACATCGAGCATATTAGAGGTAATCAATTAGATTTAGAAGTTTGCTATCTTACAACTAGAATCCTACTTAGATCTTGCAACTTAATCAATAAGCTTTGTTTGAGTTCACCTCAACTTAGACTAAAAACTAGAAGATCAATTAACCTACCTAGAGAAGAGTGCACATTTAGATTATATTAGTCATGAGTACTTGAGGATGAGCAATATATTTTTCTTAATTATCTTTTAACTAAATACCTACAATCAAAGTATAATACTACATTTAGGAGTGCTTAGCCACTTTGTTGAGTCTATATTTATTTTTCATGAGATAGATGTACTATTTGGCAAATAAATCTTTTCTAGTCCATGAACAAATACAATTTTTAATTTTAAAGATGTGTTCCTAAAAAGAGTATAGACCTGAAAATAGTTCAACTTAAATTTGCAACTTTAATTGACATTTTTATATAATTAAAAGTTACTTCAATCATTATAACTTCATTGCTACATAACTAAAAAAGTTTTAATATCTTCAAAGTTAGTTATATGCACTTTGAGATGGCGCTTTATTAGATTTTTTTTGTTCAACAATAAAATTTAAAAAGGGGGAAAACCATAGCAAACCGTAATAATTATAAACATACCAAAAAACCATTAAATTTATGAGTTTCTAACGTTATAATATTATATTCATTAAGGTTAAGGTTATCTGCACAGTTCCAGAATTTATATGATCAATGTATTATGTTATATAAAAGTGTTTTCGAACCAGATATATCANTTAAAGGCAAGGCGGAGAAATGAAAGAATAAGCAGAGAAATGAAGCAGTAGCTGTGCATCTTAGGCTCAGGACTTGGGCAGATCTGCAGGCGGTGGAATAACTTTGGTGTCGGCGGTCAGTCCGTCCTCCACAATCAAAACCGTGGCCAGTCCAGTCCAGTCCCACCGAGATGTGTGCGTCCACATCACATGGCAGTGCAACATAACACAATGAGGCGGCACGCAACAGTAGACGTGTCTGCACGCTTCAGAAACCATGGCTTTTGGCGTACTTTTTTTTTTACAGTATCTTTCCACATCGTGTCTTGATGTTTTCTTTTGTGTGTTTATCTTCCTTTGTTTTTCCTGCTTCGTATCCTTTTTTATTTTCTCTGAACGTTTTATTGCTTTCAACATCTAAACTTCTTTAGCGTTTCATATCGGTTTTCGCTTTTCCTTTTACCAGTATTTATTTTTATTCTTGTGCCTCTGAGTTTTTAATGTCGGTTTTCTTCTTTTTCATTTATTCTTGTCTGTTCCTCAGTGATTCCTGCCTCTCCCTCCATTTTTACGTTATCTTTATGTTTCTGCATGTTGTATTCAAAAGTTCCTTTCTTCGTTTATTTCTGTTGAGATTAACGTAGCTTGCTTTATGCACGTGTTGGACTGTTCCTTTCTGTTTCTTCCTCCTGCCTCGTATTTTTGGTTTATCTTCTCTATTCAAGGTGGCGGACAAGTTCTACGTTTTCTTTTCTCTCACTCCTATGCATAGAGATGTAAAAACGAAAGGTGACAGTAATAGTCACATTTCTCCCTTGGTCCACGTGATATACATGAGATCCATCTTTCCTTCCATTGGTGGGTGGGTGGGTACAAGCAGCATTACGATAGCATCCATAATACTGAGGAAAATTTGCATTTTATTTTGGATTATTTATTGTACTCTTTTAAAATTGCGCAAATTATTTAAGTTTTCAATATTATTATTATTATTTTTATCTCATAGCCCTTTCCAACTGGGACTATTCTCGGGTTTCTATACCCATAGGGGAGGCACCCTAGGCAATAGTCTCCTAAAACCAATTTTCAAAGGTATTGGCGTGTCCAAAATTTAGGCATCAACAGCTACATAACCTACAAGGAGATGTTGTATGCTCCTAATTCTCAATGATGTGATCCAAAATACTGCTCGTATTCTTTTTGTGGCGAAGATAAAACTCAGCCACCAAAATTTGACGTTGCTCTGGATTCAAGTCACCATGTGAACCCTAACAAGAAGTAAATTTGCAAATTAGAATAGTAGGTTAACTCTGGATAGTCACCACATCAAGCCATTCGAAAATATCAAGACATGAAATAAACCACCAACATAAGACGTGTATTAACTTTTGAAAATTAACGTAATGAAAACTAACTGCAGGAATGGATAGTTCAAAATTCAAACTCTTAATGAACTTACCCACAGGTAGTTACAGCATAGAAAACATAAACATTAGAATAAGAGCAGATGGAAAAAGATAAACAACTTCAAATAATATAACACAATGAATTATTCCACCTTAATAAACATGCATAATGTATTCGGCCAAAATGTTGACATTTATTTAGCAAGCAAGGAGCAATGGAGGAGGAAGTAGAGCCTGGCGTAGGGTCAAATTCTGGTGAAGGTTTGGCTAATGGAATGGAGGTTCCATCCAGCAACGGAGGCACTCGATTGAACAGGCCGGGTGACTGTAATGGTGGTGGTTCAAGGCACCCGATGATTGCAAAGGCATTGTAGGGGAAAACCTAATTAGCTGCGGAGGACCCTTCCATGAAGAAAAGCGCTGATGTCAACACTTTTGAGAGTGCAAACAGGCCAAGGGTTTGCATCTCTGACAAGGTATTTGTTGTGCAGCAATGAAAGTTTCAGTGGGCCTTGTTCAGGTCATTTAATAGTCGTGCTCCTTCCTTGAAAGACATGCAAAGTTGGGTTGCTAAAGCGTGGGCAGTTTGATGGTTCAAGTCAATGTCATTCATGGGAACACTACAACACTATTCTTTTGGTTTTCGAGTAAGAATTGAACATGACTGCAATTTAATCAACCCTACCCTGGAAGGTAAATGGCTTAACCATGTAGGTTAAAAAATATAAATTGGGCACGTACTGTCCCAGAAGAAGATCAACAGCAAGATTCAAACCAAAAGGTGGCTTGCAGTCTAGCTGCGCTTGCTAGGACTTCCGCTTAAGTATTGGTTGGAGCGGGTTCTGCATAGTGTTTCCAGCATTTTCAGTAAGTTGCTCATGCTTGACCCCCAGACAACAAAGGGGCTCCCTGGTTCGGTAGCATGCATCTGTGTTAGGATGTTGGAGGGAACAGGTGTGGCATCAAAGATTGTCATAGAAGGAATGCATCGTTATTTTTTCCAACAAGTTTTCTGCGACAACTACCCTAATGTTTGCAGAATCTACATGCAAAAGGACCACATCTTAACAAACTGCTTGATCAAATCCAAGGCACAATCTAAGCCAAAGACACCTCAAAGCAAAAAGTGTGCAGCAAATTGAAGCCTAGGGGTAACCATCAATCTTACAACCAAGAATAACAATGCAGGCCTTAACCCCAAAG
Organism: Gnetum montanum; assembly: GCA_015680685.1. NCBI lineage: Eukaryota > Viridiplantae > Streptophyta > Gnetopsida > Gnetales > Gnetaceae > Gnetum > Gnetum montanum. Next base: position 224,684 of record MNCI01004047.1, on the reverse strand, counting down.
GAATTGTTGAAGAGCAAGAAAGAAGATTGTGAGGCTTTCTTAGCTGACACCCAAAGTGGAAAACCACAAAAGGAGCAAGGGAAAGGTAGTCAAGGACAAAACATAGTTTCCAAATCTGTGGCTAAGATGCAAGGGCTTAGTAGTCATAAGTTAGCAGAGGCAAATGTAAAGGACAGATGGCAAAATATTACCTGGAGGGAGGCAACTTGTGGTGGCAAAGGGGGGCCAAGGCACAATAGCAAAGGCAATGCCTGCAAATCAATGCATGTCCAAGCCACAAATCATGGGTGGCAAAAGCACCAACAAGTAGAAGAACCATAGGCTAGGATTCCCCTCAAGTTTGCACTTCCAACTGCTCCATCATCCATGCAAGGAGCAAGGGATCATAGTCCTAGCTGCTTGTCAAGAGCCAAAGCAAGAAAGAAAAAGACTAAGGAAGGTATTATAGATGGGTGTCAAGAGATGCTTGATTCTCTAATCACAAGGGGAGGGGAGTAACACAAAGAGCAAAGCCCAAGCATGATGGTTGGCACTTCAACTAACTGCTCCATGATTATTCTCTCTTAGAATTGCACAGAACTTTGGGGTCCTGAAAAATCCCAGTATCTTAAAGATTTGCCTTGCATCTATTTTATAAATATCCTTTTATTACACAAAACCAAGCTGGATTCCTTTCCTTGACATGCCTAGGCCGGATGGGTAGGTGTTGATGTCCCTACTCAAGGTAGGAGCAAAGGCTCGACCTGTCTATCGAGATCCCATCTCCACTTTAGTTCGAGGGTCAAGAATCGATTTTTTCTTGGTATTACAGGGGGAGGGCTTAAAATCCTCAATGTGTATGGCACAGTCAATCTCTGCACGGACAATTTTCATAATACTCTTCTGGAAATCACTATTAATGGAGGTTGGATCCTCATGGGAGGCTGGAATATGATAGGAAGTGCAAAGGAATGCTTAAGTGGTATCTCCAATAAAGCGACTGTAGATTTTTTCTTAAAATTGAAACAGTTAGGAGATGTCGCTAAGTTGTCCCTTCCTCTTGTTTACTTCACACAGAAGTGCCCAAATAGTCCTAACCATTGGTGAGCCACTTCTTTATTCCTTATACTATTTGGACAACTCACAAGCCTACAAGTAGGACACTTCCGTGACTCATGTCTGATTATCAGCCCAACTTATGTGAGTTGGATCTACACCATAGGCTTAAATCATCTTTCCATTTTAAAAATGTCTAGCTCAAAAAGGAGGATTTTTGGTCGAGGCTGCAAAGGATTTCGGGGCATGGGAAAGACATTTTAGGAGATTAGATTGTCCTTCAAAAATTCCACTTGCTTTATAATTTCTGCTTCCAACAGCAAAAGCAAACCTAGTCTCAGCCTATTCAGCAAGTGACTGATATAGTCACAGACCTCCAATACAGTCACAACCCTCCAACGCAGAGCAGATCTTCTCCATGAATGGGACCAAATCATGTTTGATATGGTAGATGCAGAGAAAAAGGCTAGAACTCTAGCACATGAAGGGAAAATTTGCTGGAAGCAATAATCCAAAGAGAAGTGAATTAAGGACAGGAACCAAAACTCTGCCTTTCTTCACATGGTGGAAAATAAGAGATGCAACAAGAAAAAGATCATGTTTTTCTTGAATTCACTTCAAGAGGGTCTTCTCATTGCAACTGACTTCTTCCACACTCCTTAGTTCACCAATGCTCAAGTCAATCCTCAGCACTTCATGGATCTTATTCCTTGAATTATATCTACAATAAACAATGCCCTCCTTGAGAGTCCTCTCATTAGAACAGAGATCAAACAAGTGGTTTTCAAATCTCTGAAAAATAAGTTCCTAGGTTCAAATAGGTGGAATTTAGAATTTCACAAGAAGTTCCAGGATATATTCAATCAGGATTGTAAGGCCATCATAATGTCTGGCTTTAATAATGGTACGTTCCTAAAGCCTAGAAGTACAACCATATTGTTTTGTTTTCTAAGAAAGACATTATCAACTCCCTAACTGGCAGTCATCCAATCATCCTTTGTAATTGTATTTATAAAATCATGTCAAATTATTGTTACACATATTAAGTCGATTCTCCCAGGCATAGTAGAACCAAATCAAGTGGGTTTCATTCCAAGTCAGTCCATTATAGATGCTATTATCTCAGCTCCTAAAGCTGTTCATTGGGTTATGCCAATAAATCAATTGTCTGCTGAACTAAGTTGGATTTAGTGAAAGTGGATGATAAGGTGGATTGGAATGCTCTCTCCATCACTCTAGAGAAATTGGACTTCTGTGATTGGTTTTGCAACATGATGTATTTTATGCTCCAAATTGTGAGATAGCATGTCTCTATGCAAGGACATACTCTTAGTGTTTTCTTCCCCTCCTAAGGGCTTATACAAGGGGATCCTATTTCTCCATACTTTTTTGCTTTCGTGGTTGACAATGTGTGTAGAGGGCTTCATAGAGTAGGCTTCTCCTCACCCTTCCTGTGGGGGTCTCACTACTCTTAGATATACTAATGACAAAAGCCTTTTTTATTTCAAAAACTTTCATTCTAGAAACCAAGAAGTTAAGGATGCTTTGAATTTATTTGCTCAATTAACTGGGTTAAACGTTAATTGGTAGAAAATATAACTTTTTCAAATTAACATGCTTCTTTCCCTTCTGGGAAACTCACCCTAGTCAAGTATATGCTCTCCGGCTTCCCCATATATTCAGCTATGGCACTCTTTCTGCCTGCTAGCTTTTCCAGTCACATTCACCATATTACTATGAACTTTCTATGGATAGGTCCGAAAGACACAAAAAGATATCATCTTGTCTCATAGACAAAGTCTACTATCCCCATGCAGGCAAAGGGTTATGGGGTTATGGCCTGCAAGACTTCCAGTCCCAGGCTCTTATTCTTAAAGGCAATCTAGCTTGGGAGATTTGAACTGATGAAAATAAACCTTGGGTTAGGTGTGTTAAATGGATTTATAAAAACATTTGGAACCTAATCATAGGCCCTCATAAGTTTGAAAATATGCTTGTAAAGGGTGGTGTTTTCTTCAATAACTCGGGACATAGGAGTTTGATGCAGCCAACATTCCTGTTTACAATCTCCTAGTCAACATCCATAGAGATAAATTGTTTAAGAAAATTGTTTTTCATGCGATGAAGTTTCTTAAAAGCATTAACAAGGATAAGGTCACTAACTTCTTTCAAGATGGCAACTGGAAACCCTTAGTTGATAATACCTAATCAAAGGTTTGGGATCAACTATCCCGGGTGGTCCATAGGGTGAGGTGATCTCCCCAAGTCTGTCCTCTAGAGATACACTTTCCTTCCAAGGAAAGTCACAAACAATGGATCTCTAAGCTCTTCAAGGACTCTTTCACTAAGGCCCCAAGTTAGGATCTTATTATCACCCCAAAGTTAGAATTTTTGTTTGGCTCATTGGTCATGGGGCAGTCTTGAGACAGGACAAACTTTAGAGGATGGGTTTCGCTCTTGCATTGACATATGCCCAGTGGTATAATGAGGTTGAAACAGTGTTTAATTATTTGATAAGTGTGGTTTCTCTAAACCAGTTAAGAAGATTTTGTGCACATGGATAGGGCTTAACTAAGACCATTGTTGGGAGCAGGGACAAATAGGTTCCATCATTAAACAGTGTTTGCATGGCATCTTTTTATGGGTGGAGGTTATTGGTCATTATGACTAGAATGTAATGTCTGCATTTTCAAATTGTGTGCCCCTTTTTTCTTCTTATAAGGTGACTACGTTCAATATCACTCGCTCCTACTCATGGGAAAAGCAATGCAAATGTAATATGGCACAGCTACATGTTTGTGGGTTGCATCAACATGAACCCTTTGCGCACAGTGACCTCAAGGCCTTCGATGCATTTTCTCTACTTGTAGCCTTGGGATGGGCAAATCATTTCGAAAGCCTGCATCTATGTCTAGCTTGATGGTTCACGCAGGCAACAACTTCATGACTTAACAACAATTGCATAGTGGAAAGTATTCATGTGCAAGTCATGGCAGATTATGTCTTGTGACAGGACTGCCAAATTAGGGGCTGCTGGTTTCTCATTCAGACAGGTATGGGTTCATAGGCGTCCAACACTTTTTCTGCAGAAATCTCACCCTATCTAAAGATGCAGAGCCTACTGCTAAAAGGATTTGCCAAGTTGGGCAAAACTTGTCCATCAAGTGAAATCTAACACTTGAAAACAAAATTTTCTACCTTATAAGATTTTATTTTTAGATTTTGTGTCGTTTTTATCTTAGTGAACCTTCCAACATAGTAAATCTGCCAGCTTGGCTCTCGTCAGTTCTCACGATTGAGCTCTAGGCAATTATAGTTTCAGTTATAACAATGCTCATTCTAACACACTATTGTAAAAGATAATTCTATGTAACTTATATTTGGTTAAAGTTAAGTGATGTAAACTCAATGTTATTTTAGGGTTTTAACCCCAACACCTGAGTGAGTCTTTAAAAGGGAAGCATGAGCTGCAAATGCTGTAAGGTGAAATGAGAGCTTTGGCTGTAGTTTGGCAGTTACTGCCCATGGTTTTTTTCCCTTTGGTACTAGATGGTTTCTACGTAATATTGTGCATGTTTCTTTTGTGTGCAGCTTATTTTCATTTTTCCAATTTTACTTCTTTCCCAGTTTTAATTTTGCCCCTACTGCTTTGCTATATCTAACACATTGGAAGATGCTGGCCAATAAATTTACGGTGAACTTCAAAACTCAATATGAATTTCTCTTTGCAGGAGATACGCTATCTTTGAAAGCTTGCAATATTTGTCAATTTATAGCATATATCTAAAAGAAAACTGCAAGTTCATAAGATGTGAAGTTTTCAAACAAAGTGCATCAGACAACCATAAAAATGGCTGGTTTGCCGTGGGAACATATCACTTTAAAGTAGATAAAAAAATTTAATGGTTAAGGTAATTTTGATTTACTCCACAGTGAAAAGAAAAGTAGCAAAAAAATATAGAATAAGGTGGAAATCTTAGAAAAAAAGATGATTACTTAGATTTCATAATTCCATTGTGACAAAGGTTATAAATTAGCAAAGCAGGAATAGGTTTCCAGCAGAAATTGAAATAAGTCCATGGATAAAAATTCTAAGTAGGAAGAAAAACATTTAGATTTTGTTGGATAACATAATTAATGATGACTACGACTTCTTCCTTAAATGTTTGCTTACAAAATCTCTTTGAAAAGAAAGGAGAGATTTGGTAATGATTCATGTGCATCATTACAACTTTCTCCTTTGGCCTTGGGCCATTACACTGAAGAAAGTGCAAAGTTGTTGGTAGGAACATATGCATTTTCTAGTTTGATAAGATTATACCTTAAAGAATAATTCTGCTGTAGTAGTAGTGTTTTCAGTATATTTGGGAGTTCACAGCACTAGAGACTAAAAAGGATTTTTCTTGAGATGGGAACCAAATTACTTACCAAAACAGATAACCTTTCACATACTGCAGTATGCATAAAAATACCAGCAGCAACAGATACGTTGAAGGAGTCAACCATGCCAGTCATTGGAATGCTACATTTCATGTCTGCTAGCTCCAAGGCTTCACTGCTAATGCCCCTGATACACAGACATTTCAATCTGACTGCAAAAATTGAAAGATGTAAACTTGTCTAAATAAAAAGCAAAGATTAAATGCAACACTTTCCAAAAGAATAGATATAGAGTTTAGCAACTTTCCTTGGCCGCATCATTCCAACTACCTTGATTTTATTTTGAACAGCTAAACGTCTTCATATATAGGAGTAGCATATAGATGCTATCATAACATTAATGCACACAAATAAAACCTAGTGTTCTGATATCTCCGCATAGATTATGTAAAGTTAAAATTAGGAAAAATAAATTTACGTTGATATTCTTGAAATACATTTAAAATAATAACAAGCAAATTTGATGCTTTTGAGTATAGATATCACCTCTAAAAATTCCCCCAAAAAAATTGCAGTCAAGTTGATTGTCACCCATGTCTACTTAGAAAAACAGTTTCTCTGGAATTTTGTACAATTTGCACCTTTTATTGAATTTCTTGTTACAAAATATATTTCGCACTGGCAGTGCAACTACTTTAATAAGTTGGATTCTGAATTTTAATCACTCCTTTTTTGCTCCATAAGATAAGTAACCCCTCGGCAATAAGAGACAGATCATGTTGTGCTTAAAATCGAAAACTGAAAAATAAATTCACTCATGCAATCATTGACAGTAGACAAACATGACATGAGAGAAAGATTTATGTGGAAAAACCCATCATTGTGAAGGGAAATAACCATGGGAAAGTAAGCAGATTGTATTCTTCTTGAGAATTGAATTTCTTGCTACATCTATTACCTCTCTCCCTCTCCTTTAAATAGCCTTCAGCCTCATAATTTTATGCATTCGATCAGTAGATTACATCAGTCAAGTCTGATAGTTAAGGATAATTATCAGCCTAACTGAATATCAGTGACTGATAATTAATTAATTACATCTTATTAATCTTACTAACTTAAACATAGCAACAAAGACAACCAATTCCAAATTTCTTGATTGGAGATTAAGGAGAGAAAGAATCAAGGAATAGATTCTATTCACTATCACAACAATCTCCCACTTAAAGTCAAACCTGCTCTACTTTTCAACTTCCTTATTAAGTCAATCCCATCTTCATCTTGCAAAACATTATTTTCTCTGCAGAAACAGCTTTTGTTAGCATAACAGCTGCATTATGATCTGTATGCACCTTCTTGACTTTCAAAGTTTTTTCTTCAATTCCTTGTCTTATGAAATGATACCTTACATTTATGTGCTTAGTCTTTGCATGATAAATAGTATTCTTTGACAGGAATATAGCACTCTTATTGTCACAACAAATCATAAGGTTTTTGTTCAGCCCAGATTATCCAAGAAACTCTGTAGCCATATCATCTCTTTGCATGCCTCTGACGATGCTACATATTGTGATTTTGTAGAAGATAATGCAACAACATTTTGTACCCTAAACATCCAACTAATGGCCCCTCCACCGAGAGTAAATATATATCCTGATTTAAATTTTCTTTTATCAAGATTGCCTCCATTATCTACATCTACATATCCAACAAGTTCTAAATTAGAAATACCAAAACATACGCACTGGGATTGTGTACCTTTTAAATAGTGAAGGATCCACTTAACAGCATTCCAATACTTTATACCAAGGTTGCATGAGTAATATCTGGTCTTGTACAAACCATGGCATACAAAAAAAATTCCCACAGCTGATTGATATGGGCTAACTTTCTTTTCAATATTATTCTTAGGACAAACATCTTTGGATACCTTGAAGTGTGATGCTAGGGAAGTACTTACAAGTTTTGTTGAAGCCATGTTGAACTGATGCAATACTTTATTAATCTACTTTTCCTAACTTAACCATAACTTCCTTCACATCCTATCCCTCCATATTTGTATACCCAAGATTTTTCTAGCTGCACCTAGACAATTGCAAACTTCTTTGACAAATTAGTTTCAATTTCTTGATTTTAGCTAAATCATGACTAGCAACCAACACCAACATATTGTCAATCATAAATTTACTACCCATAAGATTGTGGTCAATGCCTTAAGACAACACCAATTGTGGGAGGAATGTCACTACACCTACATGGTAAGCATTAAATTGCAAAAGTACCAATGATACAAATCGGTCAGCCAAGGAAAGCTCCATGCTTCCTTTGCCCATGGCAAGCTAGTGGAGATAACATGGACAAGATACTTCGAGACTTTATGTTGTGCTGAATGCAGTGGGTTGCACAAGGCACCGCAACTTAGCTAGAAGATAGTTTTCTTGTTGACAAGATCTAGGTTAAGGTTTCCCCTAACACAATCACCACCACTACTAGCCTCCAACTTCAAGGGAAGTTGCTTGCCTGCAAGCCCTATCAAAGCTTTTACATTGTCCAGTGTTTCCTCTACAGTGATCCTCTACCAACCAAACACCACAACCCATATCATTGTGATGGTCTACCTCTAGTCTAGGCAAAGCTCATGTGGCAAATAATTAAGCAACTTACTCTTAATGCAAAAGTCTCTGCTCTTACTGGTCTCCACTTTTGTCTTCTTTGTTATTTCCAGCTAGGTGAATCCTTTGAGGCCGTCAACCTCCCTACCTAGCTCACCTCAACCCTCTCTATTAAGCTTCAAGTGGTAACACACATGTGGATCCCTAGGATCCCTCACTATGGTCTTCTTGTGTAGCTTGTCAAGTTTCATCGAGGTTTGATGCTTGCCCAAATTTTTTAATCACAATCACTAATTTCGCCCTATAAGATTATGGCAAATGCCTTAGGGTAGCACCAATTGTAGGAGGACTGCCACTACACCTACATGGTAAGTGTTAATATGCAGGAGTACCAACAACACAAACCAGTCAGCCAAGGCAAGCTCCATGCTTCCATTGCCTATGGCAAGCTGGTGAACATAGGAAGGGTAAAATACTTCAAGAGTTTGTGAGTTGCACCCAATGTGGTGGATTGCACAAGCCACTATGACTTGGCTAGAAGGCAATTTTCTCATCAACAAGATCCATGTCAGGGTTTCCAAGAAAGCAATCACCAATGCTACTAGCCTCCCACTTAAGGGGATGTTGCTTGCTTGCAAGCACCATCAAAGCTTTTACATTGCCCAATGTTTCCTTTGTAGTAAACCCTTGCCAACCATACACCACAGCCCATATCATTGTGTTGGTTTGCCTCTCGCCTAGGCAAAGCTCATGCAGGAAATAATCAAGTACCTTACTCTTGATGCAAAAGCCTCTACTCATACCAGTCTCCACTTTCATCTTCTTTGTTGTTTTCAGCCAGGTGAACCATCTTATGGTGTCAACCTTCCTAACTGACTTGCCTCAACCCTCTCTAGCAAGCTTTGGGTGGTGGTGCACATGTGGATTCGTAAGATCCCTCACTATCGTCTCCTTGCATAGCTTGTCAAGTTTCATTGAGGTTTGATGCTCCCCACTGAATCCTTTGCTGGCGCTTCTAATGTCAACATCAATGACCCCTCCTCCCAACCTAACTCTTGGTGGTTCCAATCAATTACCCTTGGTGGGCTTGAAAGCTAGCAGGGTTGTGCCCCACCCTCCAATGCAAGTTGCTTCCTCACCTATTGATAATGACATTTGTAGGATTTCCAGGCACCGACTTCAAAGCCCTCCAACTCTTACGAAAGCTTGGAAATTGAAGTTCTCATCATGCCTAGGGTGTGCAAATGGCTCCTTGCCTCCCTCACCACTCCCACTCGTCATTCTAAGCAGCTTGCAGACATTGTTTCCATTGACTTCATATGCTTTCCTCTAACCCCATCGTGGCAACTACACAATCCCTCTACTAAGCTAGCTTTCTCCCTAACAACAACATTGGTTTCCACCTACCCTAGCCCTTTTCCTAGCCCATTTAGGAATTTGGTTGGGGGTCAAGTTCTTAGTGAGGCCTCACCTCATTCAACTTCAACTATGCATGCACTTGAAAGACCTCCTTTGCTCAATGGGCCTCCCCTTGTTGGCCATGTACCTAACCCTTGCCTTTCCTTCTTCATTTGGGATAACCCACCCATTATGGCAATGTGAAAGGAGCTCTTCTCTCTAACGTAAGCAAGGATCATTCCCCTGGCACTCATGGAGCCTATGCTTGTGCCTCTTCAATGCCTACCAACTCCTACTGCTCTAATGGCCCCTACACCCCTTGCTCACTCTGTCAACAATCCCAACCTTGATGTTTAGGTTGTGCCCTCACACCACTTGTTAGTACAAACTAGACTTATAATCCATAGGGCCCACCAACATGCAATGAAATCTCCAATGAGCTGCCAAAGAATCCCCTACAATAGTGCACATTGGATCCCCTTCAGTGAAGACTAAAAGTTTCGTTCAATTTCATTTTGTATGCTCAGGGATTATGTGGTATTACAGCTTTCTTGCCCATTTTTGTTATGGCCTTTACAGCCCCTATGTCTAATGATGTTGGTTCTTTGGAAACCTTTATTGGCCATGGTCTGTTTGGAGCCCCTGGTTGGCACTGACTAGCTTCATTTTGGGTTTTTTTTATGGTTGTTTGTTGTTCCACCAGGCACTTTTGCCGCCTATTTGCCAGGTATGCAATGATATGTCCAGCTGATGTAACTGTTTTTTGGACGGGAGTTTTCCCACTTTTAATATAACTGACCAGTCCTTTTCCCTAAGAAAAAGCCAATTTCAACGTTTATTTTTGTACTCTTGATTTTTGGAGTGATGATGTAATAAAACGTGATTCATGATCCTTGGTCAACCTATATGATCCTAGGTAATTTTTGTTTGTACTTCAAATTTTTATTATAAATAAAATCTCTTATTTACCTGTGCAAAAGAAATAAATGTATAGACTTCTTCTATTGAAGCATGTATCTGAATTCTGCAATTTCCACTCAGTAGTATTTTTTTAAAAAATGTCTTGAGTTCTGTGAGTGCGCTTCATTACCTTATTTAACTATATGTCTTGCGCTTTTTGTGTATTTCATTGCCTTTGTTAACTATTTGCAGAATCTGATATTAGACATTTATTCACAATGTTTCTCCTGTTCCCCACTTGTTACTCTTTTCACTTCCTTAGTCTTGCTCATAGGAATTCCAAATATGATACTCTTCATAACATACTCATTACATGTTACTTTCAAATAAAATATTATTCTTTTGGTCAACTGAAGTCATTGTTTTTTATAGCGATTTTGCTATTTAAAAAAAAAACAAATTTCTTCATAATAAAATGGCACATCTCAATAAAACTTTGTATAAGTTATTTTAACTTCTATGTCATTATATAGAAGAAGCATTCAAACTACATAAATATCAGACATATTTATTGTACCCAAGATTTATTGCAATTGATGTATTTTGTACAAGCTAATTTGTATAACAAATCCGTTAGACCTATATTGTGAAGTTTGTATGATCAACGATGAGCAACTTAACAACGAAACACTTGGAGAAAAGAGGATGAAAGACACACATCTAAACATCACAACCTTGATATTTAAGATACCAATGATTTTTTACATGGCACTTAAGGGCCGATGTGGCAATTAATCGCCGGTTGGACTTAGATGATAAGACAGTTTAACTCACGTTTCAAATCTTTCCAATTTTTTTCAATTTTTGCAGATTAATCACATAAGCCTGAGCAAATTATGATTAAACTGAGATTCAAATTAAATTTAAAATAAATATTATTTAAGTAAAAAACGTATAATTAGAAAAAAACAACAAAAGAAAGGAAACAACCTTAATAAAATCTGGCACCAAACTGAAAACACCTATTCTATCTTACCAACTTGCTAAAACATTCTATAGTTGTTATGTTTGCCATCTTCCCATCCCATCTATTTTGCCGAACTTGGTTGTTGAAATTGCAAATTATAGTTTTTGATTGTAATTGTATTACAAATGGCATTATAGGTTTTAGGCTTGTTAATAATTGGAAGGTGGGACTTTTACTCCTTCTCAAAGAATAAAAAGGAAAAAGACTTTAGCAGAAGTAATTTTCTCTTAATAAAAAACATCTAATGCTTAAAATTAAAAGCATTGACATATTTTAATGTATTTTTAAAATGCACCAAGCTTTTTTGCCAAGTCATCCGAGTTGCTGAGTTTTTCCGAGTCATTTTTAAAGCCAAGTCAAGAATTTTTCTGATTTTTTAATCATTGTAAGATACGCAAAGCATTGTGTTGATAGAACAACTAGTCATAACCGTAAGCAATAGTTATAACAGAGTACTAACAAATTGTTTAACAAACATTACAAATAAATGAAAAATCAAGGTGTTCCTATGGCTTATCGAAAATAATGCTTTGCCCATATGGGCATTATTACAAAGACATGGCCTCAATATCGATGATAATTGCCCATTGTGTAATGACAGGCCCGAGACCATAATTCACTTAGTTTTTTAATGCCCCTACATGCAAGACACGTGGTGGGCAATGGGGTGGCATGCACCGGCGCCACTGATAGGTGCTTTTATGGGAGGCATGGAAGATACAAAACCATAAGATTTTTTGGCAGCAACATGTCCCCGACCCAATGCAAGTTGTGTTTCGAACTAAGAGGACTTGAGGGAGATCATTGTGGCTATGGGGATCACATCGACGTACGAGCTGGCTTGCATGGTGTTCCGCGTGAACAGAGAGCTCTGGTGTTTAGTGGAAAGGTGTGGCTAGGAAAAGCTATTACCACATTTGAAGGGCAACCTGGTGCTTCCTAATGATGCATTCTTTTCCAACTAGAGAGCTGACAAGACAAAATTTAAGGGTGTCGAGATTACACTAACAAAGATGGCGTTGGCTTTTTCTTTGGGGACCCTAGTTGCTGGAGAAATTATTTTGCCCTTATCCAAAGGGCTCCAGGATGTTGAACCATTTTTCCCTAGAGCAGGGCCACGTACGAAGAGCGGGCAGGTGCCCAAGTCTGGCATGCCGCTAATCTGGAGACTGGCAGCTAAGCTGGTCAATAGATTCTTCATCCAATCTGGAAATGCTTCCAAGTTGCAAAGCATGCACTTCACATTCTTGAAATGCATGTACCTCAAGCACAAGGTCAACTTGCCCCGATTTTTTGTCGAAATCTTATGGCAGTAGAAGAGGGGATGACATTCCAAGCTCATCTTGGCCCTCTAGTGAGGTGTGGCTACTAGGTAGCCAACAAGGAGTATCCCTAGACCTTCCTGGTTGGGGGAGACTATGAAAACTTTAGTGGTGTACTCAAGGAAGCATGTAATGCAACGAGGGTTGCCGACTCTGGCTTCGATCATGGCCGTGGCAGAGGCAAATCTGGTAGAGGCGGATCCTACTGAGTCAAGATCAAATGGGAACATGGAGTTTGTTGTGGAGCTTACCAGAGTTGCTGAGGAGGCAACAGCCAAGGCCAAGATGGAAGAGCAACAGGCTTGGGAAGCCCAGTGGGAGGAGGCCTTTCAACAGGTGCAAGTTGAAATGGAATCTCGGTTCCCGAAGCGTGAGCAGGAACTGATCAGGCAATAGGCCATGAAGGCAGAGAGCTCTCGGGCGATGATGATCAATGACTTGCATGACCAAATCCAAGCTGAGAAGTAGGAGGAGATTGATCAAGAGGAGAAGGAACGGATGGAACACGTTCAGCATGCAAGGGAGCAAGCAAAGGAGGTGCAACGTCGGTGCCAGCATGATCAAGCGAACGAACAAAACTCCTAGAAGTGGCTAGAGGAAGGGCGATGCCCATACATTATTTTGAACATCAACTGTGAAACCACATGGGTGGTGCTTTGGCAACACATTCACCGAACCTCTAGGTGGTCCCATACAGATGGCAAAGGCTCAGCTAAGGAGTGGGCTCGAAGAAAGGCGGCTCTTAAGGATTTCCAACAAGCTGCAAGCTTCATTGATTCTAAACTGCACAAGAACACGCTGGATATTTTGCATGCCCTAGAAAGGCCGAACTATGAATGTCATACCCTACATATGCATCTATAATGGCTCTGGTGGAGCCCTTGCTTTGATTCTCAAATTAGGTCTAGTTTACTGCTTGGTGTTTTTTGGTTAGGTCTGATTTAGGAATGCATTTTGTTTAATGTGACTCGTCTTTGGACGACTCTGTCCATGGAGGGGATGGGGGTGATCTTTAGACCCCTAATTTTGGTTTGCTAAGCAAGGGGGTTTCGTTTTCGATGTTTTATGATAGAAGTCTGGACTAGCTAAACTGTTTTTGTGGGTTCCCTGTGATGGTGTGGTGGGGGAGCTTTTTCTTCCCCAGGGATAGGATCCTCCTTGCCCATTTTGTTGTAAATTGTCTGTATAGTCTTTTTTTTTTTTTAGTAATACAATTTCCTGAACATTAGCTCAGAAAAAAAAACAAATAAATGAAAAATAGTATGACACCGTAACAGTGGGCACACCATGACGGTGGAAACACAATGTGAAAACATAACAAATAGTGTATCACGGTAATAACAAATACAGTAAAAATACAAAGCATAATGATGAGTTTGTATAATTAGTAATATCTTTAATACTCTTCATCAAACGAAACAATATGTTTGTTTACAAGGATCAAAGATTTAATCTATGTACAAAAGTATGAAAATTTTTACACTCAATAGCTTAGTAAAGCCATCAACAAGTTGATCTCTAGTATTGATGTCGACTAGTGAAACAAAGCCTTCAACAAAGCCATGTCAAATGTAATGCACCACAATTTCAATGTGTTTGGTTCTTTCATGAAACACTAGATTTTTAATCAACTTGATAGCACTCTAATTGTCACAATGAACCATTATCAATAGCACAATGTCCTCCTTAAGCTCTTTGAATAATTGATGGGGCCATTTCAATTCAGTAACCAGATTGAATGCAGCCTTGTATTTAGATTCTATAGAAGATAGGGCAACAACCTTTTATTTTGTTGACCACCTTGAGATTGTATTCTCACAGTGTTTGCTCAGAAATCCTATCGTTGAACATTGTGACAAAGTATCACCACCATAGTCTACATCTATGTAACCCTCTAAATCAACCTTTGAAGGACAATTACAATCCATAATCAACAATGCCCTTTAGATATCTCAATATATCTTGGGTGAAATTCAGTTGTAAACATCGTGGTTTTGGGTTAAATTGAGACAAGATTAACAAAATATGCAATATATGGTCAAGTATTAGTTAGATAAATTAGTTTTCCAATCAACTTCCAGTACACCATGAGATCTAGTATAGATCCTGAATTATCCACCCGTGGAGCATTGCTAGAATCCAATGGTGTTGATCAAATCTTACAATCCAACATATGATGTTCCTACAATAAGTCCAAAACATACTTCTTTTACCTAACTCGTATATGGCTGATTGATTAATGAATTTCAAAACCAAGAAAATAGTTGGGCATGGCCAAGGTTCAACATTGCAAACTTTGTTTTCAACTGATTTTTAACATGGTGTATAAGTGTAGCATTCTCCCCTAGTAATTACAATGTCATCAACATATAACAGCATGATTACACCCCTCAGTGAGTCCTTTGTCTCCATAACATAAAGATTGGCATCTGCATTGGATTGTATGAACTTCATTTCATGTACAAATTTATCAAATTTTATGTATCATTCGCAGGGAGCTCGTTTCAACCCATATACGAACTTTTTCAATCTATACACATGATCACTGAAGTTAGAATCCGCAAAGCCTTCTAGTTGATACATAAAGATTTCTTCTTGCAAACCTCCATTTAGAAAAGCAGACTTCACATCAAGTTGATATAATTTTCATCCATAGAAAGCTGCTAAGAACAAGATACACCATATGGTCCTTTGTTTTACCATGGGTATAAAGGCTTCTTGAT
The DNA here is from genome assembly GCA_015680685.1 of Gnetum montanum. Lineage (NCBI taxonomy): Eukaryota > Viridiplantae > Streptophyta > Gnetopsida > Gnetales > Gnetaceae > Gnetum > Gnetum montanum. The sequence continues at coordinate 209,290 of MNCI01004047.1, read as the reverse complement.
CATCAATGTCTTTCCTTTGCTCAAAGCCCTCCACAACCAATTAAGCCTTGTACTTATCCACCATGTTATTAGCCTTCCTTTTGATACAAAATACCCATTTACATATTAATATTTTTTAGTATGGTGAACTCTTACCTAGTTCCCATGTCCCATTTTTTATCAACGTACTGTGTTCTACCTTCACTGCCTTGTACCAATCTTCATTTGGTATTGTTTGTTGCACACTCACGAGTTCTCCTACTTCAAATATCATTTCTGACTTAGTCACATCAAATTGATCTTCAGTTATAAACATTTTTCCACTACATAATCTTTTCATTGGCATGCCATTAATGTGTTTCAACTCTATCAATCTTAAGTTTTTCAAAAGACCTTTAAACCACCATGATTGCCATCATGCTGAAGATTCCATGGAATAAGAATCAGTTGCACCAGATTCTTTGTCACTATTCTTCACAAAAGATCACAAACAGTCACAAATTATCATCAATTTTGATGGGGATCATCGTGCTATTTTCAGCGACACCATGACTCATAGTGTTACTAGATTTGTTGAAGATGTGTTCAAACAAGACATCACGTGACTCCAACAACATGTGATCCCTTATGTCCCACACTTGGTAGGCTTTGTGGTCGATTGAATAACCAAGTAGCAAACCACTGTGGCTTTGGGGTCCAAATTTCCACGGTGCACTTGTGAAACATGAATATAACATGTTTTATCAAATGGATGAAGATATGATATTGATAATTCCCTGTTGTCAGACCATCGCTTAATTAAGGGATGTCGTTCAAAGCTATAGCTGGAATTTTGTTGATAATATGAACAACATAATATGCAACTTCTATCCACAATGATTTTGGCACTCGAGCATCATTCAACATACATTTAATCATCTCAGTTATTGATTTGTTTTTCCTCTCTGCAACACATTCTGCTGTAGTGTATATAACCCCATGAATTCTTGTTTTATATCATGCTCACCACAATAACGTGAATTCATTTGAAATATATTCTTCACTACCATCAGATTTTAACATACTTTTTATTTTCAGTCCTCATTTTAAAATGTTTAAATTTTTCTAACACCCATGACTTTAGGGCTATTCCATAAAACCATGTTGTTCAACTAAAATCATCAATAAAGATAACAAAATACTTTTCATTTCTTATTCCTTACAGTAAAAAGACCCCACATACATCTAAATGTATTCTCTTAAGTGGTCATGTGGTCTTAATCTCACAATGCCTTGTAAACAGTAAAAAGTGCATTTTCCCAAACTTACAAGAGAGACAATGAAGTACTTCATTTTCAACAAACTTGGGAATCTTAGGATAAAACTGATGCATCTTCTTTAAGGCTTTTATATTCACATACCCAAGTCTTAGATGCCATTTTCTTAGTGAGTCTTTATGTTCTGTCACATAAATTCTTTCAACTTGGTGATCCACCATTATAAATATACCATTGCATTCTACACGGTAGGCTACAGTAACACCGTCACAGTGTATCATACAATAAAATGTATCATGCTTGTTTTTCTCAAATTTAACACTTAAACCTTCATTTGCTAACCAGACAACTAAAATTAAAGTCATGGCAAATTCTTTGTTATAACTAACATCTTTTAATTTTAGTCTTGAAACAATCAAGCCCCTAATTTTAACAATTTTAATTAACCGGCGGTCTCCAATTCTTACACAGTGTGGATTTGGCATGTTCTTTATGTTTTGTTAATAACAACAAATTTCACGTAAAATGATGTGAGGCTCCAGAATCAATGTAAACGGAATTATTCAAGGTGTCATTTACGATGAGGGCATTAAAGTCCACAGTGGGAGGCTAAGCCTCTTCCTTTACAACATTGATAGTTCTGATCTTTGATTTGAATTGTGTTCTGTTTTTCTTATTTAACTTTTGCACCCCTAATTTTTGACAAACTTATTTACCTGCCCTTATGTCATGACCTTAGCCTTAGGATTGTTGGGGTTATCATAACAATGATCAGTGTCATGACTACCTTCTTTTTTACAAATATGAAAATACCTTGACACTCTCTACATCTTCTGATTTCACCATCATTGCTTGAGAATTTGGTTCTACTATTGAGGCATACGTATTCATCTCTACTTCCTTTTCGAGGATCTTTGTGCATACTTCATCATGGTGTAGGTCTTCCCTTCATTTTCACGGTTTGTGTGAAAATATCATATGACAGTGGTAACACCTTGAATAGATAGAAGTTTATGGTTTCATCTAAAACTTGTGCATTTTGAGCCTGTGATCTAGCCCACAATGCTGACACCTTATGTATAAGGGTGGCCATAGGTACACCTTCTTTTAAACAAAGTGAATTTAATTGGCTCTAAAGGGACATCAACTTTGATTCATCCTTGACTTTAAACGTTTCCTCCAGTTTTTTCCATATTTTGTATGCAAAATGCTATTTCTCCACCAGTTGCACAAATTCGCTGAACACACTCAATGCAATCAACATCTACACCATCTTGTTATCATCATCCACCACAGTGGTTTCAATTAAGATTCCTTCCAAACCACTTCCTTGCAGCAGAAATCTCATCTGGAGTTTCCAAATGTGATAGTTTGAAGCTTTCAACACTTGACTCTCAGGAATGGGCCATAAGTTATAACTCATGTCATGATTGTTACCGGTCTTGTATATACAGTTACTCACCAACCTACTCTGGTACCATGTGAAGTTTGCAGGATCAACAATGACCAACTTAACAACCAAACACTCAAAGCGTAGAGGATGAAAGACACGCATCCAAACATCACAACCTTAATATTTAAGATACACAAAGCATTGCATTGTTAGAATGACCAGTCATAACCATGAGTAACAGTTAGAACAAAGTATTAACAAATGGATTAACAAACATAATAAATGAATGAAAAATAGGATGACATTGTGACGGTGGAAACACGATGTTTCATAATGATAAAAAATACAAAGCATAATGATGAGTTTGTACAATCAGTGATATCTTTAACATGTATAAACATACTTAAACTTCAGTTTCAGCTTTAATATGATACAATAACATAATAAACAAAATGGTACAAGAGAGTGAAATTAAAATTATCCCGAAAAGCAGCAACGTAACACTATTAGTAACAATAATTATTGTTATGTGTTTCTGATCAGCTATACTTCTTTCATTCAATAGATGCACTGACTTTTGAACATGTATCAAATTACTAAAGAAGAAGCTATAATGAGAAAGTTCTCACATGAGTTCATTTCCTAAAACAATTGCAATGGGACATGTCCATCTCAGATTATGTATTGGAACCTGCAAAATTATATTGGAGCACATTTTAGAAATATAATTCCTTCATTATAGAAGAGCATTTACAAGGATTCAAAGGCAAAGTTCTTGTAGGATGTCTAAATATCACTGATAACAACATCATAAATCTCAGTACACTTTTCATGGTTTATTGAACCAATACTGATTAATTAAACCAATGCAGCACTGCTGCCCTACCGAGAATCACTTTCACAAAGTGTACAGACATAGTGTCAGAAAACTTAAGTAATTTTAGACGTCATCTATAACGTTATAAATTTGAATAAGCATCAGAATTATCTATGGTTTGTTCGATTTATCTTTCACATAAACAAAACATCGACTAATATACCTGTAAAATAGTTCTTATACGATGAAGCAGCATTGTATTTCATGAGTGTATTTCAACTGTATTGGATCAATGAAATGTACATTGATCTGTACGTGTTGCTTGCTTCGTTCATGATGTATCAGATTTTCAGTCATCTAAATTGTAGTTTGGTTGTCATGCTATACAGTTACTGGCATAAGAAAAGACAACACACATGTTGAAATGTGCCGTTTAGCTCTTTGGATTCCTTAGTGCACATGTAAGTTGCCACCACATTCCAGTTTTGTGTTCTCAATCAGATAGGTAATACCTAATTATCTATGCTACCCAATGATCAACTACAATGGAGCAGCTGCATGCCCACCTCCTCAGCACTTATTAAACCAGTTTACATTTAGCTGTTGTTTATGGGGAACTAGACAATAGGCATACTATAAATAAATATATTTTGACCTAAAATTTCATAAATTCATTTTTGTAACCAAAAACCAACCTAGCATAACAGGCACTCTGACCTTTGTACCGTCTCTCCCTTTTTTGGTTTAAGAGCACAGGATCATCAATTCAAACATTCGATACAACATGATACTACAAAATGCTACAGAATATAACACAATTTAATCTATGATTATCAATATATAGTCATTCTAACATATAAAGCATCTTTGTGCAAGATAACTATAACAGCAATAGCAATTTACAACAGTAATTGAAATTCAGAAAACCAATATTTCATATCTAGAGAGAGATCAAATATTATTCATATTTAACTTACAGCATCTTTTGCAACATGGGTAACAGCAATCCTGTAACCCCGTGACCTCAGTTCATTAAAGCATTCTCTTGTGCTTTCCCACAACTCAATATCCAACCATTTTTCTGATCCCATGCTAACATTTCTGTTCTGTTTATATCTGGTAAAAGAAAACATTTCTTAATACACTTTAAGAAGAAACCAGTCTTAAAGTCTTCCATGCTTATTTGATTCCACAGGTTTTGGTGGCAATAAATAATCAACTTATGCTCAGGATGAGTAAAAAGGAAAGGTTTTGTTCAAGCCGACTGAATGAATTATATCTTGTATGTATCATCCAAAAAAACAAAAAGAAAGAAAAAAGAAACAAATCAAAATGAAACGGAAGAAAGAAACCATAGAATAATCATGTTGCCACTTAATTAGAATGTACCAGTGTTCCTGGTATCAAAATAAGTTCAATTAATACCAAACCTTTTTGAATTGTCATTTGAGATTACATGAACAGATTGAAAGCCTAGTGCATCTGCAGTGCGGAAAACAGCTGATACATTCCCAAAATCTGTTAATCCTTCTACAACAAGGCAGATAGAATAAGTTCTGTTGCTTGCAACGTGTCTCATCCTCATTTTTCTTGAGTTCTCTATATAGGGATCAAGCCATTTGATGATCTCTGCACTTGAAACTGTTGTGTTACCTATCTTGAACTTATCCATATATGGAAACCAGGGGAACCTTCTTGTTCCTGATGAAAAATGTGCGGTAACGTAACAACGTCCAGAGGTTGATGCTCTATTATCCAGCAAGCCATTGGTATTCTTGTGATCTTCACTACCGTGCAAACAGTTTGACAAGAGCTTACTAGAATAATCACTATTCTTGCACATGCTCACTATGGAGGAATCAATATTGACCTCCAAGCATTTTTCAGCATTATAAGCAAATGTAGTATCTCCTGAATCTTCAAAAACTGTAGAGTTCTGATATCCATGAATATCTACATTGGTACAATAAATGAAAATACAAATAATAAATTATAGTTCTAATCTAAAACACTTAAATTTGAATTAGGCGAATATTTTTTTCAAAAAAAAAATCATGGTGTACCAAAAAAATTGAAATGAATAATTCATATCTGAAGCAACTAAAACTTTTTAAATGCAAAAAAGTTTTATGTTTTAAACAATCTTTTGTACAAATATATCAGACAATATGAACTGGTTTGAAGCAGAGAACTAATGTGCACTATGGCCCAGCATGTTCAAAAATTCAGTTATCAAAATCCTTGAATTAAACAAAAAGTGTAATTCAAATACAGAAAAATGAATAAACTATACAAGAAAAACGCCATTCAACGCACCTATCGCTTTACAAACCGCAATACAGACAGAAGGCCATAAGCCAAAAAAAAACTATTATTAGCATTCTTGCACAATGGTCGGTACAGAAAAAGAACCTCCAGTACATCATCCTCACCGGCACAAGAAGCACCTTTTTTAGCTAAATTTTTAAGATATAGATTCATTCCATCCCATAATTTTTTCCACTCCTTACTCTCTATAATGAATTTATGTGGATCCTTCTCTTTATATGGCTGACTAACTGAATATTAGGCATAGCTGGCAATTTGATGAGTACCCACAGAAAACACGAGAGAGATTATTTTAAAATAGCCATTATGCATAAGAAAATAAAGAAAGCTAATTCTTCAAACATGGAAGCCCTAGCCCCTGGCCATGCCAGGGACAACGGCTGAACACATTCTTCATTAACTCAAAAGCTCAATTTATACATGATGCCATTAACAACATTCCTCACAATCCTCTCTCTTAAATCTACATTTTATGGATCATCAATTCCTTACTTCTATGGTTGGACCTTTGACTTTAGCATCCAAACTTTAGCATTTCACAACAATAATTCATTATGTGTATTGGGCATTCCCTTTTACATGTATAAATAAGAATTATATATTCCTAGGAGGTGATCAAGCTCCTTAGGCAAACAAGACCTATCCATAAATTCTTCAACACCATCAATTAATCAATGCCTATTGGCAATTTCATAGTGCATGCTAGAGATTAAATCATCCTTTATGTTCTAATAAATTTTTCAATTATAAAGTTGTAGACGCTTGATAAGAAATTATCAAAGATTGCTGAGGAAGAATCATGCATACTTGACAAATCTGGAGCATGAGCTCTTACTGTTCATCTGAATTTGCAAAGTTTGTGCACTTAATGACACAAATTCCCAACACTAAGCAACAATACTAATCTTTCTTAGAATTTGCATCTGAAACTACTAATAATGTTGATCGAATCATCATTTTTAAATTCCAAAATTTACATTTCAACGTTAAAAGAGTCTCTCACGTAAAATATTGTTTCAACAAGTTGCTCAATGCCCTCCCGATCTCATTAGTTTCTTGAATTTTCAAATTAAGGTTGATGTCTCCTTTATCCATATATCATCTAGACTAAACCAATTAAGTATCACTGTTATTGGTAAAGACATGTGACTTGCATCCTACAAGTTCATAGAACTTTCATGTTTCAGGATATAAGATTTTTCTCAAGATTGCAAAGACCAATTTTAAGAAAAATCAACAGAATGAAAAACATTTTTTCGGAGATCCTATTTTCTTTGTTAAAAGTTAGAACTCTACTTAAGTAATACGCAAGAGAAGATTGAAGAACAGAAGTAAAATGTTAAGATAAATTCTATATTAAGATTGTAGAGCCGTGAAATATCATGTCCCAATAATTTAGATTAAAGTTTATTTAATTTAGATTATGTTTTATGGAAAATTTGTGCAGATTCAACCACTCGTAACCTCTTGTAATGTAGGAAAAGCAAAACATTAAATAACAAACTATTATTTAATATATTAATTTTCAACCCTTTAGTGTTAAAATTGGGTTAAATTTGTCAGGAATCTTTAATAACCAAGAGAATTAGCAGCTTCTGTTCACATATTTCATGAAATTCGGAAAAAGCTTCAGATGTAAGCATGGTAAAATTGACTTGGACACTTTCATCAATGAAAGTTTTAAATTAATTAGATCATACAAGTTTTCAGCCTAAAAGACGTACGTATTTTTCTAGGCGTAAAAACAACTTCAATTTCAGTTTAAATTGAATGACTATTCGGCAAAATGCATCAGAGTAAAGCTATCAACAAGTTAAGTGTAGCTCATGGGCAAGATTTCCAGCATGTTACAGCTTTGGTTCCAATGGGATATGGGTTATGCGACATAAAAAAATGAATCTGACCCTATTTGAAGGACATGTCAGTACTGTGACTGTCTGCATGAAAAATTTCAAACAGTTCGAAATGAAATGTCAACATTCTGTACCAACCATTATGAGGAAATGCGTGGAAGCGAGAGTTTTTGTAAGCTTCGTGGCTGCGAAGGAGGGAGATGGAGCAGAGAGTAAGACGTCTCGACGGGCATGATAATAATACTAAGTAAATTCCGTGATGCGACTTCAAAGGAGACCTACGCTGCCCTTGAATGGACGCGCGCTGTGCACCAGCAGGACACGCTTGTAAAACGCAAGGGAAGCAGCAGCAACAGCGTTTTGATAACAAAGCCATGCCAACGCCACAAACGCAGCCACTTCAAATTTGCATTCAGCCGCTGTGCCTAAACCTTCCCTCACCGAGCCTGTGTTTGTTATTTTGTGCACTTTCAATCACTAGAGCTTCCAATAACGCTCCTAACCTGTGAATCCTTTCTTCGCATAGTATTTCTGCAGGACAATCTGCATAATTGCTGACCGTAGGTTCAGTGAAATAGATTGGATGGAACAAACGAAGTAGCAAGGTAAGAAACTACTTTTGAAGGTACGTTACAATGAACTTCTATAGAAGTCGTGCCAAAGATGGCCGAAAGAAAGAACATTGCAGATCGCGGATAAGAATCTTTGAAGCAGGCAGGTAAGGCAGTGCTGTTGAAACGACATTAAAATGAACTTACAGTAGTCGTTCCAAGGTTTGCTGAAGGCAAGAAAATCGCACAACACGGATAAAAAATTTGAAGTAAGGAAGCACTTTGGAAGTGTTTTACAATAACTGTCAAAGGTTACAGAAGACCAGAAAATTGCGGCAGTGTCTTCACCGTGCCTTAGCTTGCATGTATTATTCATCTTGAAGGCTTGGCTTGTTGACAAATTTTAATTATAAAGAAACTTGAACCTTTAAGATTTTGCTTGAAATTTGAAATGCATCCTTCTATGCTATTTAGCTTGACGAAAATGAAATCATTTTTATTTTGTTTAAACAAACGTTCCAGGGTACCACCTTGCATGTAAATAGGCTAAGGACACAAAAGCATGGCTAATGATGATCATTTTAGATGGATAAGCTAGCACAATGAATATACATAATAATTAAGGTAGACAAACCAGCAACTAAGCCACATTGGTTAATGAGTGAGTTCATGTGATTCATCCATGTACATTCCATGGCCATCTTGACCATGCGTATGTGCTTGCTAGCAATGGACCAAAGACATGGAAGCATGGCTAATGATGGTCATCCAAAATGCATGAGGTAGTATGATGAATATACATAATAATTAAGGCAAAAAAATCAGTAATCAATCCACATTGGTTCATGGGTCAGTTCTTGTGACCCATCCATGACCATCTTGACCATGCTTATGTGCCCATTGGTAGCATGCCAAAGACATGAAAGCATGGTTGATGATGGTCATCCAAGATGCATGAGTTGGTACAATAAATATACATAATAATTAAGGGGGAAAACTAGCAACTAATCCACATCAGTTATGTGACCCATCCATGTACATCACATGACCATCTTGATGATACTTATGTAGGTGGGACCCAAAGACACGTGTTTAAATAATATAAAACATATTTTATGTATCAACCAACCTATGTAAAACAATGATATGCACTTGCAATGGAGTGTTCAATATCTTAATTTTACAAATTTCATATATATTATCACATGTACTTAGAAATTTTTTCCCCACATACAGCACTTTGTATAGGGTATGTATGTATGTCATGCACACTCTCATCCACCATGCATTGGCCGCATAATCAATATGAATCGATTTATGGTTTTTGTTAAGACAACAAAATTTTTTCCCACATACACACACTAAAGAACTTCTTTTACATATGTATGTATGTCATGCATACTCTCATCTATGATGCATCGATCACATAACAAACATGGATTGGTTTATGGTTTTTTGTTAAATTCATAGCAGAGACACTTCTAAAATTGCTAAACTAAAAGTGTTTTTGAAAGTATGTTACAGTAAACTCATAGAAGATGTGATGTGGCAGTGCCATGTCATTTTGATAGTTACCTATGTAAGCTATTATTGTTAGCCCGATTAGCATGAGACTTAATGAAAAAAATTCGAAGAGTTTGCTTGTATGGCCAAAATAAAATAAAAGCTCTAATTTGCAATGCCTGCTTTTTCATTTTGCTCTGATTTTGCACAAAACCTCTGATGTGCAATGCTATGCTTTCTAATCTATGGACTAAGATGCATTCCATATAATTGTTTATGCATTATGGAAAGGTTCAATGTAACCATTTACATGTTATGAAAAACAAACAATTTTAAAGTTGAAACCAACTAAATTTGTTGTAATAGTTTTCACAAGAATGGTCTCATATTTCCCATTTAAACCAGAAGTTAATCCGTGGTAACTGATTTCTAGCCTATAAAATGTTCTTAATGGAATGATAGAGGGTGATGGGACACGATATCGCATGGGCCGCAATATCACATCCCACGTGATATCGCGTACACAATATCGCATCGTCCCCCGCGATATCGCGTACCCGATATCGCGGTGCGCCGCCAAGTCTATAAATAAGAGGCAGCTCTCCCTTGTTTTCCATTCTAGGCCTAGATCGTAGCGAAACTCTGGCAATTTGATCCCTCTAGAGATAGAATATTTTCCATGTGCCCGTAGTAGGAACTCCAAAGTGAACGGATCTTTATTCAAGCAGACATTGTACCTGAACATAAGTTTGTGTATGGCAATAAAGACGAACTTCTTGGATATACCTCGCAGTGCATGGAATAGGCTAATTAGGACTTTATTTACTGTTATTTATTGTTTCTCATTGAAATGCTTTATTAGTCATTAAATCTCTCTCAACCCTTCTCTCCTAGTTAAGTGCCTCAATACGACCGCTTCGAGCACGTGCGTTACGCTTGGTGATCCCAACAACGATTGGCGTTTGGTAACCAAGGTTGCATTGGTTCAGGGTGTGAACGGTAAGTGGGAACGGATGCTGACGCTAGGTTAGTTAAAGTTAGTAATTAGTAACTTCAACCCTTCACCTTATCAGCATAGGAGATAAAACTGAAAAGATATAAAAATCATATACCTCAGACTGACTTAAGCATACACCGTGACAAATACAAGTAAGTCTGGGAACATAATGAATAATTAACCTTAAGTGTTCCATGAGGCGTATAGGCACTTAGTCTGCGAATTTCGACCAGATCGCACGTGTTATGCTCATATTCGTATGGTTGAGTGTAGGGGTACCTCGCCACTCATCATTGGCGTCGTTGCCGGGGACTAAGTGTTTGTGCGCTAAGTAGAACATAGGAGATCACTCACATCGTTGGGAGCTTAAACGAACCTTAGGGTTAATTAAATGAAAAATTATATAACAGTTAAATAGCACACCGATAAGACACAATGTCTTCTTCTTCTTCTCACAAGAGCATTACACCACCTAGGGATCATACAAGAAATAGTCGGCAATCCAAAACACATAACCAAAATCAGCCAGTTCCTCAACAATATAGGGTGGTATATACTTATCCTGATGAGTATATACCTAATTTTACTTCTATCCTCTATCAAGATGAACAGATGCGCTGGAGAGACTTGCAAGGTAACATAGTGTTACCTCCAGATCGTGCAGTCCCCAACATGCTCCTCCGTACTTTGGCACAAATAAGCATGACAGAATTATACGCTGAATACGTTGCGGCAGATTTTGACATGAGGGATTACCATCCCACAGCCACACAACATTTAAGAGACTCAAGGCAAGAGAGCTACCATACACTGTTGAAGGACAAAGAGGTCCTGCACGTCCTAAGTGAAATTGGAGATGGTGAACCACTTATAACAGGTTATCTATCGAAAGATGTTCCCCCTCCTAACGATAGTGAGGAGGTGGGGTATCAGAACCTACGCTCCACGATACACAACCCTGGTTCTAATCCCCGTGAACACCAACTGTTCACTGAGGGAACAACAACTCATGACAAGGACGGGCACTCATATCATCATCACGATCGGGGTCGAAGCCACAGAAGAGAAGGTAAGAAACATCGTCATGGCGATGGTTCTTCTTCTTCTTCCCCTTCATTTCATCATTCACCCTCTCCTTCCACATCGGGATACAGTCATCAAGAGCATAATGAAGAGGATAAGGGTAAGAGAAATGAGAGACCTCGACGAGAGAGTCGAGAAAGAGGACAAGGGTAGTCTAGAGAGTCTAGGCATGAAAGAAGGGAAAGTAGGGAACAACGTAGGCATCATAGACATCATGAAAGAGATGATCATGATAAACCCCTACCTGCCACCCGAAGCATGCTAGATATAACGGAGGCAATGAGAATCCCAACGAGGCATTTAAAAGATAGTCGGATCAAGTGCTTAGACATGAACAATATCTCACGCTTCGAAGGGGGATATAATGCTAATTCGTAAATCATTTTACAGGCATTTCATGATGCCTGCGCCTTGCACAGCATAGAAAATGAGTGGTAGAAACTAAAGTTGTTTTCTAGGACACTCATTAAGGAAGCGGAGAGTTGGTACCGGTCCTTAGAACCGAAAACCATCAGGAGGTGGAGTACGATGTTAGAACTCTTCAACGATAAATACCAAACGTACTCTAGAGTGTCTAACTTGTGTAAGCAGATCCAAGGATGGAAGCAAGGAAATCACAAACCCTTGGATGTTGCCATGGGCCGGTATTATGCATTTCTACATCGTTGTCCGGGCCATGGTTACGCACAGCGGGATCAACTCTGCCACATCGTAGATGGGCTAAGGTATGAAACTAGGAGAACCCTTGGGACTTATGCCCAAGGGAGACTATTAGAACTTAGATCCCATGAAATTCATCGATTGTTGAAGCAAGTAGCCAAAGAAGAAGGGGAGTTACGAAAAAGAGAGAGCATAGAAGAATATAATCATGATCCTTCCCTCCGGAAGAGGGGAGTGAGATTCTACGATGAAGAGGATGAGTCACCACTCGAAGAGTTGGTGAATAGAAAAACCTTGTTGCTTCAGAAGTTAACAACGGAAGTATCGGCTAAGGTAGATGAAATATGGAGCTCCTTAGACAGTAAAATGGAAACTATCCTGAAAATTGTAGAAGAGTCTAAGGAGGAACAAAGTAGTGACAAGGACAAGAAAAAGCGGAGAGATTCAGACCCTGCACATGATAAGGGTAAGGGGAAAATAACTATCTCCGATGAGGTTGTGGACTTAGATACAGATGATGACGGTGGATGTGAGATTTGCCAATATGACCATCCTAAGGGATGTTGCCCAATCATCTCACATCTACAAGAGTCTGGGGTGTATGCACTCAACCCAAGACTTAACAGAGGGCAGACACCCCGAAGGTTGCCTTATCCTCAAGGTAACCTAAGACAGTTCCACCAATCATTAACATACTATCCAAGTGGAACTCCGCCACAACCCATCGGACAACATTAGCAGTGGCAATACCCACAGTCATGGGGGATGCCACTGCCGAAACAACAGTACCCTTACCAACAACCGGACCCATATGGCTACTACATGCAGCAGCCAATTTCTCTGAGTGACTCCATGGGTCACATAACTCCCCAACGTTACTACCAAGTTCAAGAGTACTTTAGAAGGACTCCTTCTCCTCTGGGAGACGCTCTATACCATCCTCCAAATCCATCCACCTCTCTTCCACCGGTAGTTCCCATACCACCCACTCCAACAATGCAAGGGTAACTCCCCACTCAACCACAGCAACGTAACGCTACGAGAGTAGTAAACATTCAACCCACTACTGGTTTGACAATCGCAAAAAGAGAAGACCTTTCTTCAGAACCAAAAGCCCATACAAGCTCTCACAACCACAAGCGGTTGAGTCTATGTACACTGCTCCAACAAATAAGGCTTCGGAGCTCCCTTCAAACCAACACCAGAGCTCAACACATATGGTTACGTTAACGCATACCGTAACTGACTGGATCAAGGTAGGCCACCTTCCTAGGAAACTATCTAACCCTAGGAGTCCCTTAATCTACCTCCAAGTCACCAAGAATGAACCACATAAGGCTCTTCTTGACTCAGGTTCCAGAGTCAACTTGATCTCATGAGAAATGTATCAAGCCTGGAACCTGTCCCAACTTAAGAAGAGCAACATCCAACTAGAGCTGGCAGACCAGTCCATCACCATTCCCATAGGATTGGTGGAGGACATTGTTACCACTGTGTGTGGTTGGTCATACCCAGCTGATTTCCTAGTGATAGAAGTAAACAATGACAAAGAGGACTTCCTAATTATAATGGGAAGGGCATGGCTAAGCACAATAGATGCATGCCTAGGGATCCGCAATCTTTCCCTGGAGATATCTAAGGTAAACATTTATGAATAGATCGAGAAGAAGAAAGTTCCATGCATCACATACAGTGACTCATCGGGTGATGACATGGAGGAATGCCTCGCATCTCTTCCATGCAACAGGTGTGCCCTTGAAACTCAAATACAAAGGTGCCTGTATGTAGCAACCACACAAGTAGTGGACACCCCGTGGTTGACAGCTAGTCGAAAGAGCAACCGACCAACATGCATGGAACAAATCAGGGGAACAACTCATGCCTGCAACGAAGGCATAGATACATTGGAATATGAGCATCACCAACTTCCACCCCTTAATCTAAAAACATCAATTGGGAGAAGTTGAACACTTCTAAGAAATTGAAACAGGCGCTCATTATTTCGGATCTCTCACTTTCCATTCAGTCATTGGGGAGATGGCCACCTATGCTAATCATTTGGGGCCCTTAGTTCTTTTAAGTTTTTGTTTTACACGTTTTTGTTTTACATATTTTTGTTTTACAAATTTCTTTAACTTTTCTTATTTTTTGTTTTACAACATCGTATACTTTTTCAATTTTGTGTGTGTGTGTGTGTGTCATCCACCTTGTTAAGTTTATCATTTAATAAGTGTTCTTCATGATGGTATGAACTGTTTTCTCTTAATTGCTAATGCCTGGTTTTTACCTTTAAGTTATGATGTTGATACTAAGGTATGTTTCTTTTGATATAGTAGGCTATGAGTCCACTTCATCCATTCATCCATTCATCCACAAGTTTCTATGGTCTCTCTCAGCTTGGAAATGTACAGTCCCTTTCATAATAAGAACTATAACGAATCAGTGACTGGGCATTTCTCAAACTAAGGAAGGACTCAAGGATTGAAAAGGGTGTGACTTCAAGGGAACTTGATGCATTTGTGTTGGCCTTTCTCTTGGGTTCTTGGATGTTTTTCTTCTTGAGGTTTCTTACCGTTTCGACGTTACCCAATTATCGGGAAGCTGAGCAAATAAAAATAACAAAGTCTTTGCATGGTATGGTTCTCACGCATAAACATATAAAACACACAAAAAAAATGTGAGAATTCAAAGCACACCCCTTAGAAAAAATAATTCCTTGGGCTACAAACACTAGTTATGGAACTCAAAATAAAAATGTTCCCTCTAACTAAGGCCCTTCTCGCTTCCCATCCTCTCCTCATTCGTTTCGTTGGAATGGTGGTAACTCTTTGGAGAAGGCATTCTTGTTACTACAAGGGGATGGATTGGCCGAATGCATTAATGCAAAGTCACTGGATGTGGTTTGTTTAAGGCCGAACTTGGAATGGGATCTGCTAAGTTACATTAACCATGAAACACACAAGGGGCTGTACACCACCTTGTTCTTGGGATTCCATTCCATTCTCTTCTCTCCATCCTTCTCTCCATTATTCACCTCATTGCCGGTTGTATCATTAGTGTATATTTTAGTTGATACATTATTTTCCTTTTGGTAAATTCTTGCGGTTAAGACTTTAACTCTTGTTCCAAATGACATTCCCAAAGCCTACGGACTCTTTGAATGTGGGTTTGTCAGGGCATTAAGGGCATGAGCCTGCTTTGGGGAGGACCCACTAACATTCCTATTTGGTGCACCAATTAAATTCTTTTCCCTTAACATTTTTGTAATCAATTTTATTTTGTTTTGTTCATTTCCATCTTGACATCCATTTCATCAACGTTATAGTTGTCTCTTTTTCTTCGTCTTTCTTGTTCCTTTTCTTTTTCCATTCTCTCACTACCGGAGGTTCGCGATTAGTCATGAGGGTACAGGGCCCAATTTTTTCGATTTTCTCCTAACCCCTACACCTTTGGTAGTCATCAACATTATATCTCCAGATCCACAATCAGCCATACCACAACCTAAGCCAACGGACCTTTCACCGCAGCAAGTTATCAACTGCATTGAAAATTCATTTACCCTTACTAATATAAGATTGTGTTGTGTGTGCAGATGGCAATCATACAACAATGGATTGGATCTAGAAGGAACACTTGAAATGGAGCGATGCTGAAGCAGCTATGCAAGGAGCAAGATCGATGGCGCGCTTACGGATGGACAACGAAAGGCGCAATCTTGGCGTTGGCAGCAACAAAACTTCTCTCTCTCTCTTTCTTAGCTGCCAAATAAGGCCTGATGTCAAATGTAATAAGGTGTTCACTCTTGTTGTCATGAACACCAGTTTTATCTTGTCTTGTAATGATGATCTGTTCACATGTCATTCCATTAGTTCCATTTGAGTCAATAATCCCATACCATCCCAATATTTTGTAAGGAACTCGAGGACGAGTTTTCATTCAATCATGGGGGTATGATGGGATGTGATATCGCATGGGCTACGGTATCGCGTCTTCCCCCCCGATATCACGATGCATCACCAAGTCTATAAATAAGAGGCAGCTCTCCCTTGTTTTCCATTCTAGGCCTAGACCGTAGCGAAACTCTGGCAATTTGATCCCTCTAGAGATAGAATATTTTCCATGTGCCTGTAGTAGGAACTCCAAAGTGAACGGATCTTTATTCGAGCAGACATTGTACCTGAACACAAGTTTGTGTATGGCAATAAAGACGAACTTCTTAGATAAACCTTGCAGTGCATGGAATAGGCTAATTAGGACTTTATTTACTATTATTTATTGTTTCTCATTTAAATGCTTTATTAGTCATTAAATCTCTCTCAACCCTTCTCTCCTAGTTAAGTGCCTCAATACGACCGCTTCGAGCACGTGCGTTACACTTGGTGATCCCAGCAACGATTAGCGTTTGGTAAACAAGGTTGCATTCGTTCAGGGTGTGAACGGTAAGTGGGAACGGATGCTGATGCTAGGTTAATTAAGGCTTAGTTAGTTAGTTAAAGTTAGTAATTAGTCTCTTCAACCCTTCACCTTATTAGCATAGGAGATAAAACTAAAAAGACATAAAAATCATATACCTCAGACTAACTTAACCGTACATCGTGACAAATACAAGTCTAGAAAAACAACGAATAATTAACCTTAAGTGTTCCATGAGGCGTGTAGGCACTTAGTCTGCGGAGTTCGACTGGATCACGCGTGTTACACTCGTATTCGTATGGTTGAGTGTAGGGGTACCTCGCCACTTATTAGAGGGGCACCAGAAAATATCAAACTCACGGCAGCATTATAGTTTTTTGGGTCTCTATCATACTTAGAGTCTGCATACACCATCGTTGTTGAGCATTAATGTGATATAATAATCCAAAATGTTTTTCGAAACACATTTATGTAGTCCAAACAAGAGCATCAATGACTGTAGGTCAGTTTTCAGTTTATTTTCACATTTTGGTGATTTTGTGTAATTTGGTTAAATGCATGTTTGATTAATATTTTACAACAAAATTTTTCTTACATTTGGTAACGAAGCTAGGCTAGGTCTCTGTTTTGATGCTCAGAACTTGTTTAGATGAGGTTTCATGTTAACGAAGTTTTCAACAATGGTTTAAATCCATAGAATTTATTTTTCAAAGATTATTTGTAAAAAATAATGTCATAAATCATTAGTAAATTGAATTTCTAATAATTCTATGATTTGAAACATCAAAAATGGTGCAAGATCTACATTTAAGGAAGTTTTAAAATGACATCATTTTTACAATAGCTAAATGGCATGTCATTTTGAAGCTATGAAACATGCGGTTCTTTGCCAAAACAACACGTCATTTTCTAGAATCATGCAAAATACATTTTTTTGGAACTTTGTGAAATTCAAAATTTTTTCATTTAGATTAGATAAAATTTTAAAAATTAATTTATGCTAGAATTTATTTAATTCTTGCAAATTAAGTTGTTTTGGCATTTCTAAAATATTTTTTGGGGATTAAAATTACCAAAAACATTTATGGATTTTAAAATTTTGGTAATTCATTTAGAAATGCATAAAGTTGCTTAGTAATTAATATTTCTAAAATAAAATTATGTTTATTTTAAATCCATATTTCCTAAAGAATGTTAGAATTTGGTAATTTATTTTAGAAATAATTAATTAATGCATAACTTATTTTAGTATATATCTATAAAGTGACATATTGATATATTAACTAGGAAAATAGTTTTTCTACATTAAAAAAATGATTAGTGATCTATATAATTTTGTATAATTAAAGAGTAACCAAAACATCTTTAGTTATGCAAAATTATATCTTAAGAGTTTTTGGATCACATATTGTAAATAAACGTTAAATTGTGATTAATCATATGTAATATAATAGATTTTATTCCACAAGAATTTTCAATATATTTAATATTATTAATTAGGATTATGTATTTAATTATTTTTCTTAATTTACCCATAGAGGTTAAGAAAAGGGATATAATTTAACAGTTTCATCATAAGGATAGATGAACATGTTTGAATTAAAAATTTAGCCCACTGAAGATTTTTATGTCATTTGATTCATATTTTATGTATGATTTACATTGGTAAACATGTCATATAGTATTTTAACCTCAAAGTTAGTGACATAAGCATGTTTTAATTTATGCAGTAATACAACTTGTGAACTACTCTTATTTTAAATGTGAAATTTTTGAGTTAAATGATGATAATTATAAGGTGGGGAAGGAGAGAATTCTCCTTCATTTAGGCTGGATGGACATTGACTATGCTATCTATAAGGATGAACCACCTACCATTATGAAAAGTAGCCAACCTGATGATGTTAATCGTTATAAAATATGGGAGAGATCTAATTACCTCTGTGTCATGTTCATAAAGACTAAGATCTTGGCTAATATGTGTGGTTCATTGGAACAACATGACAATGTGCAACCCTTAATGAAGGAAATTGATGAACAATTTGAGTCATAAGACAAAGCTTCGGTTAGCACCTTAATAATGAAATTTTCGTCCATGAAGCTCATTGGAATTCGTGGTATGCATGAGCACATAATGCAAATGAGGAATATATCGGCTTAGCTAAAAACACTTGAGGTTGAGATGTCAGAGTCTTTCCTTGTGCACTACATCTTGAACATGCTCCCACAACAATATAGACCCTTTAAGACTTCATATAACACACATAGGGAAAAATGACCAATCAATGAACTAATGATCATGTGTGTACAAGAAGAGGGTAGACTTGCTATGGAAGCAAGAGAGTGTGTGTATCTGGCAACACAAGGAAAGAATAAGGGGTAAGCCAAGAATAAGGGAAAGGACAAACTACCTCAACAAGATAATATTAAGAAGGAATATAAATGCTTTTTCTACAAGAAGAAAGGACATGTAAAGAAGGATTATACGAAATATCATAAATGGCTTGAGAAGAAAGGTACTCAAATCTCACTTGTTTGTTTTGAATCTAATATGGTTGATGTTGGTCATAACACATGGTGAATTGACTCTAGTTCTACAATCCATGTTACTAATTCCTTGCAGAGGGTGTAAAACCTAAGGAAGCCAGTGGGAAGTGAGTTGTGCATCTATTTAGGCAACAAGATTCATTCACATATGAAGGTAGTCAAAACATACAAATTAGTTTTAAGTAGTCATTTTGTTTTAGAGTTGGAAAAGACATTTTATATGCCAAGTTTTTCAAGGAATTTAATTGTTGTTTCAAGGCTTGTATCATTGGTGATGAATCGCAGTTTGCTAGGCCCCGATATCGAGTATGCAATATCGTCGCTTGGATATGATATCGTATATGCGATATCATGATTCCTATGATAGCCTATAAATACAACACTCAAGCACATAGTGAGGAGAATTTTTTTGGGAAAGTTAGAAGTTCTTATCTTTTTGGTAGTTTAGTTTCAGTTTCTTTCTTTCAAGCTTGTTATTCCCAGTGCAGGCTCGTAATATGATGTTTGTAATTGTATGACACCTTTGTTTGAGTGTGACGTACTTGGACACGCACATGACCGGCAATAAAGATTGAGATTACTTTCATCATTACAACATTCACTTAGATTAATTTCATTGTTGTAATTATTTAATGCCTTCTTTAGTTAACAGTTGATTTATTGTTATTTACTTTTCTTGTCATTAAGCAGAATGTGTATGCCTTAATCATGAGCATTTAAGTGCAAATACTTGACATGCCCAATAGTAATCCTATGAAGTCCAAGATGTGTATGGATGGTTAAGGATGAATACCATCACCATAGGCTAATTTAGGTTTTGCTTCCATTATTAGTTTAATCAATTTATCTTTTTTGTTATCAAGAGTAACGTAGAATTAGGACAACATCATATGCCTCACTCTAGACTAAACCATACGTGACAAAGCTACTACTAGTCCAGGTGGGAAGATAGCAAACTACGATCAACATATAACTGTCAAGGTGTCATAACTAGTCCATCTGCGGAGTTTGATCAGATCATGCATACACGCTCGTATTCGTATTGTTGAGCGTAAAGGTACCTCATTGCTCATCATTGGCATTGTTGTTGGGGATGGTGCTAGTTATCTAGATTAGTTATATTACACAAGATCGCTATAAAAGGGTATTAATGATATATCTTTTGAGAAGTATTCAAATACACATCACAAATTGATGACAATGTCTCACTCATGTGAAAATGATTATGAACCATATAGCGCACCTGTTCATTGGAGAACTAACAAATTATACAGTGAAGAAGATAGGAGTGATCCACCTTATGAAAAAAATGTTCATAACCATGGCCACCCTAACGACACTCAATGACTACATTCACCTAAGGTAGACAATCTTGAAGAAGATGACATTAGTCCTAAACTAGGGAAGGACTCAAGGCCTAAGACCTCCTCGGTACTTAGAAACAATAAACTAAGAAACCTTGAGGAACATTATAGAAGCCATGGCTATCCTACTAGTTCCTCCTTTTCATCTTCCCCTTCAACTTCAACATCTAATTTTGACAAAGATGAATGTAGGTATAGAGATAGAGCTCCACAAAAGGATCGAAATAAAAGCAAAAATCCAACCCATAGACACAGTCAAGGTCATCAACATGAACACAAGCCCCATTGTCACTAGTGATCAAATAGAGATTTTAATCACAACTTGTCTAACGATGATAAACCCTTTTTAGTCCCTAAAAGCCTAATGCACATCATATAAGCCATTAAGATATCTCACATGCATCGCAAGAAGAGTTGGCTACCTAAGCTCAACCTGAATAATATTCCAAAATTTGCAAGAGGCTATGATTTAGATTTGTAACATCATTTATAAGCCTTTCATGATGCTTGTGTACTTAACAATGTGGACAACAAATGGCAAAATCTTAAGCTCTTTCCTAAGACACTAATCGATAAAGCCGAAGTGTGGTATAGGTCATTGGAACCAAATTCAATCAGACGGTGGTCAACCATGTTGGAACTTTTCACTAAAAGATGCCAAACTTATGCGCAAGTGTTTGCCTTGAGGAGATAAGTCCAAAGATGGAAACAAGAACAACATGAATCCTTAGACATGGCCTTAGATAGATACTATGCCTTACTAAACAAATGTCCAGGTCATAGGTTCTTTGAGAAAGAGCAAATACTCCACGTTATAGATGGGCTTAGCAATGAAACAAGGGTGAACCTTGGAAAGTATGCTCGAGGACAACTATATAAGTTCCAAGGCCACCAGGTCAAAGAACTAATACAACATCTGGCAAAAGAAGAGAGAGAATTATCTAAATGGGAGAATGCCAAAGCATTTGAGTAAGACCCCCCAACTTTAGAAACAACAAGGGTTTGAAACTACAATGAAGAGGAAACAACCAATTCTGAAAGGGTGATACAGTTCCAACCTTTGCCAATACAGAAATTGAGGCAAACCATAACAAGATGACCATATGGGCAAATGAACAAAGTGTGAACTTAGAAGACACTATTGAGGAGAGGGTCATCCAAAATAAACCTAGCAATCAAAACAAATTGAGGGCACAAAAATTAGAAATAGTTCAGAACATTGTTTGGCAACTAAGGAGAAGGGCTAAGGGTAACGAGGCCAAAGGCTCAACTATAGAGAATGCGGATGGATGTGATGTTTATTTATATGACCATCCAAAGGGCCATTGCCCAATCTTGTCACATCTATATGAGCATTGGGTAGGGAAGCTACACCCAAAATTTGTACAAAGGTATCAATTTAGGTGCATTCCTATTCCACAAGGTACCCCATAAACCATTGGACTATCTTGAGGGAAGCTATTACCAACCTCAACACTTTGCTCCATCGTAGTGACAAAACTCACAAGTGTGGGGGAGGCTAGCATCTAGCCAACCACGTCCTCCCTGTTCATCAAAACGAAACACCTACTATGTTCAACATCATATTTTTCCAACTAGTTCTAAATCCTCTACTTCCAATCGTCATTATCACTCTCTCGAGTACCGTAGACCCATGTCTTCTCTTGAGGAATCACCACCTCATACTTCTCACACTTCTCCTCACCCTTGGTATTCTCATCCTTCACCTCCTTCTACACCACAATCAAATGTATCAAATGGTTCTGCACCACTGCGCCAACCAACAAATGTAACTTGTGCTATTGCTATTAATGAAAATAGGTTCCCTCTGCAACATTGGAAGTGTCCCTTCTTTAGGCATGACCATAAGAAGAAGAATCACACTTCCGAACCTACTCCACCCTCTAAACCAGCCCAAGGAAAACCTAGTACCACACCTTCTTTAGCTCCATCAATAGCCCCTGTCACTATATCCAAGCCTCCACATAACACTCCAACATCCACACAATCCAGTGAATTCACCAATGTGAAGGGACACATAGATCCATAAATATTGCCATATAGTCAAGGGTACCATAATGGGTCGGATTTCCCTCATAATGTACACACACCATCTAACCTACCCCACTAGGCTTTCTATAATTAGGTGTGTGACCAACAATTTCTCTACCCAGCCATCATACCACTAATATACACCCTGTGGCTAGGGCATGAAGGGTTTCTAACATTTCATACATGCATGGATCCTATTCATCCACTTATTAATCCTAGCCACGACCAAATGTTTAGTCATAGGGGTTACCCACCATTCTAATTTCTAGGATTCCTAAGTGTTATTTTATCTTTTTGTTTTATGATTTTTTATCATTTCTCTATTTCCTTTACTTTTTCTAATTGTTGTTTTCAATTTTTCATTATAATCTTGACTGTGAATAAGTTGATCATGTTGCCCATTAAGGTGATATTTTTCTCTATGTTGCCTAGTCATAGGGGATTGATTATTTAGACATTGAGACATGACATCCATCCACCTATTCCATTAATAAGAGGTTTGTGCTCTGGTCACAATGGTAATCTTTTTAATCATCTAACTATAAATAATTTGATAATCATTATGTCTGGAGAGATGAGTGAAGGACCAAGGTGGAATGACAAGGATATGAGATCAAGGGGATTCATAGATTCTCTTTGGCTACTTCCATATGTTCTATTGTGTTGCTGAGGTTGTAACTATATCCTTGTAGTTCTAAGAAAAAATGGGAGTAAGAGTAACTCCAAATGGCATTAAATAAGCTTCTGTGGGTCCCACTAGAAAGACATGTACCCATGTCTGAAGGTAGGCGACTTCATAGTGCCAAAAAAAACACAAAAAAAAAAATGAAAAAAAATAAAACAGAAGAAAAAAAAAGAAAGGAAGAGAGTAAGCTACCATGACGCTCCCCCCTTACTCCTCCATTGAACAAAATGCCAAGTGATGTTACTCCTTATAACTCTAAAAGGCTTATGATTGTTTGTCGATGGGATGAAGCAATGCGGTGTCATTGCAATGTGGTATGGACTTATTCAGGAACTTGGAAAGCTAGACACATGGTTATTTACTCACTAATTACACACAAGATTCCATTGTGATCATCATTAGAAACCTCATGTCCTGATTTTGGTGATTCCTTCTGCCGTCCATCTCATCTCGTTGTCCGAGTGTTCATAACTTATGGTTGGTGTAATGTAGAGTTATTATTTGAACTTGGTGATTTTAACATGTGTGTTTTGTCCATAGATGTATGTTACATTTAACTTCTCTAGTGCCCATGGACATTAGATAGGTGGTTCCACAAGGGCATCATAGGCTAGAGCCTACTTTGGGAAGGACCCACTTATGTAACTTGTCCCTATTGCACATGATGCATTATTCTACATCCTCTAACTACTCATCTAAGTGAATTATCCTTTCCCTTATCATGTTAATCAATCATCCCTCAACAATTAATATACACCTTTCATCCTTGCCCCTTTTCACAAATTTTAATATATGACTCCACCATGACACAATTTTGGTGCCTCAAAATTAATTTTCTAAATACCCCAAAGCTTCCAATTTAATCTCCAATCCTTCATTACATATCGAAAATTTAGTATTCCCACTCAGTCCCTACATTCAATGCATTTCGATGGGGACGTGATTTTGTGTACACGATATTGCGTTTGACCTGATACCGGGTAGGCAATATCAAGTCTTCCCTACCTATATATACTAATGACCCCACCTACTTTAAGTTCATTTCTTTCATTTGACACTAGGGGAGTTGTTGAAATTTTCCTTTGAGACTTACAACTTTACATCTCCATATTCCAAGCACAATATTTCGCTCCCTAACATTCTGATTTTAATTCTATTTGATTCTNATCAACCAAGCCACCCAAATGATTGTAAGGTCAATAATAACACCTTTTGGAGCCACTTCTCGAAAATATTTCTAACTCTAAAAATCACACTACGCAATTATGGATTGTTAATTAAGGCAATGAGTAAGGTATGAATTGATAAAAATTTCTCTACACAACCTTAGTTACAATGATTTTTGTGTGATTACAGATGGCCCCAAAAAGAGGATATTGAGCAAGACCTTTCCAAGAAGTAGCTAAACACCCAAGAGAAGGCAAAGGCCAAGAACCTCATGTAGAACATGCAGAGTAGGAGGCCCACTCATTTAGCATTCATCAAGAAACTTCTGTGATAGTGTAATCTAGGCATGCAAAAGGTGGCAAAGTTAGGGCCGCAGAACTACGGCAACGTCTCACACTATCTCAAGAATGTCTTCAAGCCATTCAAGAGAAGTCCACCTTCATAGCTGTGATCATGGAGCTCAATTTTGGGCCTTTCATTGAGTTTGCCCCTGAACCAGTGAAGACTCAACTTAAGGCATCTCCATTATGGCCCATTCTTTCAGAAAGTTGTGACTGGTATTTGGGTGAAACATACGAATTCTGGCATGGCAAGGAGGAAGGCACCATTGCCAATGTAGGTGGTGTTTCCATTGATTTTCCTGCAAAGGCCATTGCAAAGGTTATGAATCTTCCAAACGAAGGACCAAAGGTTGCTCATTTGTCCACTCGCTTGGATGTAGATGCAAGAAAATTATGGTTGAAATGAGCTTCAACAAAGAAAATAAAGTTTATGGAGAATTGATCCTAGAAGAGAGGATTTACTTTAAGATCGGCACTTATCACATTTTCCCCACCAAAGATTTAAACAGATTATCTACTTATCCGACGCAAGGCCATGCAATTTTTATGAAAAAATTTAATGTGAATCTTCCCCATTTATATCTGATGGAAATATTAAGGTGATTTTAAGAAAGAAAGATAGGGAAGCTTGCCTTGCCTTTCCTTGTCTCATCAGGAAGCTATGCAGATGTGTTGGAATCTTGGGCTATACAAATGATGTTCCTAGAAAAGACCAAAATGCTTCGTATGCTAAACTACTCAAACCACTAGTGCCAAGAAAAGACATTGGTGAGCAATTAGAACAAGAGGAAGGTAAACAGTTGGGCCCACTGTGCCTCAAATTGTAAGATCCATCTAATAATAGGAAGTGGGGCCCAGCACATAATCCATAAGCTAGCAAGTCCAACAATCATCACTACCGCAACAAGACTATCGATCGTCCATTAGTCACCTCTGAACAATCACTAAGATAGTCAGTTGGAAGAGTCATGATGCCGAAAATTTATTTATGGTCATTGATGATGTCGTGTAGCCCACTATTTCGACTGACCCTACAAGTGGACACATTTCCTTGATTTCAAGAGGAGAGTCCCAATGACTCAGTAGATCTCTGGGAATGCTGCATCCTTCCAAGTCAGATTAGAAATTGGTGAAGGTGCCATGGTTATGGTCGTGCAACACTAGGATGTGGCAGGAGCAATAGAGGTGGTTGCAAACCACATCAAAAAATCTTTTAACATTTCTATTGTGCCATCGGTAGATTTCATAAGAGCACGTTATGCTCAAGTTTTGGCTAGTTCCTTAATGACTCTTTCGGAACATGAGGATGTTTTACATTGCTTGCTGCAAACAAGACAAGTCATGACGTCCTTATTTGACATCCCCAAGATGTCACAGTAGCACAATCAAACCTCATTTCAACCAAAGGAAAATTGGTCATGGTTAAAGTTAGGGTCGAGCATGCAGAAGTAGAGTTGTAAAGACTATAAGAAAAGCTCATCACCCTCTAAGTTGAACAAAGGGATCCTTCCCAATTTATCACAGCTGACCAATTAGATGTTTTCAAAATCGAGCAACCAAGTAAATTGTTGCAAGAAAATTGATGAGAGCAGTTACTCTAATAATTAGAGTGGTTATTATTAGGGTGGTTACTCTAATAATTAGAGTGCTTATTATTAGGGCGGTTACTCTAATAATTAGAGTGGTAATTATTAGAGTGGTTACTCTAATAATTAGAGTGGTTATTATTAGGATGGTTACTCTAATTATTAGAGTGGTTATTATTGGAGCAGTTACTCTAATTATTAGAGTGGTTATTATTAGAGTGGCAGTTTCTCTCTAAAATTAGAGTGGCAGTTTTTGTAATTATTAGAGTAGTTGCTTCCAAGCATATATATACAATGCCTAGGCACACAATAGGGGAAGAAAAAAAGAAGAAGAAGAATTCAGAAGAGGAGGTCTTTTAGGAGTCAAGTAGCGAAACTCTAGCCAAGTGCCCATAGTTGGAGGTCTAAGTGTGGACGGATCTTTATTCGAGCATCCTGTACCTAAGCATACCTTGTGTATGGTAATAAAGGAGCTCTTGGATTCATCCTTGTAGCACTTGAGATTTGTTTTCTTACTCATTTCTTTTATTTTATTTTCTTCTAAATTTATTTTATTTTATTATTTTATTTTATTTTATGCACTTTACATTTCTATTATTAGCACATAAATCCTAAACCCTAAACCTTACACTAAATCCTAAACCCTACACTTTGTCGGCTCTACCAAAAAGATTCGACCCTTGTTGACTTTGACAGATCACCTTGAAAAACTAATTTTCAAATTGCCAGTACCTCCTCCCACCCTCATTCGGCCAGCATGAGTGGGGGCCCCCTATTTTTAAGTGGGTTGTTATTATCTCCTATTTTCTCTAAGATGGGAGATTATAAATTGTATCGCATTGGCATACTCATCCCTTGCCTTCGCAGCTTCGGCTGCTTAGCAGCATTACCAGAAACACACTGAGGAGGGGTGAAACTCCCCGAAAACATTTTATGGTGTAATGTAATGCTTTGATGAGTTTTTTTAGTTTTTTTCAGGTTTTAATCTTTTTGTTGCTTTATCGTTCCTTACCTAGCTGCACAAGATCAACAAAAAAATTTTAAGTTACCTAAAAAAATTTTCTATCTTGTTGCCTATGTACAATTGATCACTGCATTCTAGCAACCTTGTTGTTGTTGTTCTCAGAGTCTTACCATTTTCATTCTTCCTATTTTTGGTTAGTTCTCCTTTGTAGGATCATTACGGTTGATCGCATTGTTGGTTTCTACGAACCATGGCAAGAGGCTACATTCCTAGCATCGTGCCTTAGGAAACACATTCCTAGCATTGTGCCTTGGGAAATCACCCAACGTCTCCACTGATCTCTCATTCTTTGGTTATGATCTTCCACAACCAGTGGATCCATAGCTTCGGCATTGTTGCAACCTTTTCTTTTCTAGTTTTTGGGTTTCCATTTCAGTTGCTTATGGTTTGTTGGCTGCCTCCATTGTTTTGCTGCAGCCGCAACCATTGCCTTATGCCGCCACCACCACTGCTGCTGCGATAACAATGTCATCATCGTGTAATCGCCGCCGCTGTGTAGTTGTCGTCATTGTGCAGCTGCTGCTACTACCGCTTTTACAGCCACAATCACTTCCTTCGTTACTACTATTTTTCATGGATTCCTCCCTTTCCCCCCCCCCCTTTTTCTGGCTGTCAACGTGCACCCGCGATCTTGTTTGTCCTTATTGTGTGGCTGGACCCCTCATGTCCATTGATAAACATGAGGGCATTCCTAAATCGTACACCTTGTCGGCTCTGCCAAAAAGATCCGACACTTATTGACTTTGACAGATCACCCTGAAAAATTGATTTTCAAATTGCCAGTACCTCCTCCCACCCCTATTCAACCAGCATGAGTGGGGGCCCCCTATTTTTAAGTGGGTTGTTATTATCTCCTATTTTGCTAAGATAGGAGATTATAAATTGTATCGTACTAGCATGCTCATCCCTTACCTTTGCAGCTTCGGGTGCTTAGCTGTATTACCAGAAACACACCGAGGAGGGGTGAAACTCCCCAAAAACATTTTGTGGTGTAATGTAATGCTTTGATGAGTTTTTTTTTTAATTTTTTTCATGTTTCAGATTTTAATCTTTTCAGGTTTTAATCTTTTTGCTGCTTTACCGTTCCTTACCTGGCCGCAAAAGATCAACAAAAAAATTTTAAGTTACCAAACAAATTTTAAGTTACCTAAAAATTTTAAGTTACAAATAAAATTTTAAGTTGCCTAAAAATTTTAAGTTACCCAAAAAATTTTAAGTTACCAAAAAATTTTAAATTACCTAAAAATTTTAAGTTGCCCAAAAAATCTTAAGTTACCAAAAAATTTTAAGTTACCTAATTATGAGAGTAACCACTCTCATCAAAAATAAAAAGGTGGCAAGGGAAAAAGAATAGGCTGATTAAGATGCTTCAAAGGCACAAGCTCAAATGTACGCACATGCTAAAGCTCTCAAGGCCTTACAAGAGAAGAATAAACAACTTGCTGTTGAAAATCTTCAGTTGACGACAATTGAGAAATAGAAGAATGTTCTTGAAGAAAGTTTCAAATAGATGCAAGAACAATGACTTTGGATCAACCAAGATATGAATTGCTTGGCCAAGGAGAATAGAATACTCTCCATGGAGGAGGTTTGCACCATCCATGAAAAGATGACAATAGAGATAAGTGTGTGGCAAAATGAGGCTAAGAAGCATGAGAAGTTAAAAGAGCACTTCTGTGATCACATGGGAATGTACAAGGAAATCATTGAAAAGGAGATCCATATGGCTGAGGCCCACATTAACTTTTTCGGTGCTCAACACACTAACTGGTGAGTCATACTGGATACTTATGCCTTCACCCATCAAGTAGAACTGAAAAGCTAAGACCTACAGATTTAGGACTTAAATAGAGTACATGGAGTTGGCAAATCTATGATATGCCAACTTGGCCATGTTAACAGCAGGGTGCCCGAGAACTGAGCTTGAGAAATAGGTAGCTACCACTTATGCTAAGTACGAGATAGGGTTTGCTGAACATAAGAAAACATTGCAAAAATTAGAAGATGCAAACTCTGAATTAGAAGTGGCCAAAGCAAGTCAGCACAACCAAAAAGATGTAGCAGCAAACTTAGCTTGACAACTAATAAATTACCAGGAATTATGAGATAAAGCCAAAGTCTATGAGGAGGAACGATGATAGTTTACTATGTGGTATGTCGAAGCAAACCAGATGTTTCCATAGCTACTGTGTCCATGGGAGGTGCCAGCTCCATCAAACATTGGAACATCAGCATGGACTATGCATGATCCTCAGACAGAAGAAGAGAAACTACAGGCACTTCTCACCTGTCAATAATCTCAGAAGCCTGCAGAGCTAAACAAAGAGAAGCACCAATAGAGGAGCCACCACGTCTAAGAACCACATGAGTTCCAACATTTTGAATTTTGTATTTTGTGTGCTGTGTCCAAGTTTTGTGTTTCCCATATTGCGGCATGGTTAGTCATTAGTAGTCAATAATCCCATACCTTCATAATGTTTTGTAAGGGGCTCATTTCTCATTGTATTAACTCGAGGATGAGTTTTTATTCAGTCATGGGGGTATGATAAATTGCACTTTACTAGGCCCCAATATCGGGCACACGATATCATGATTCCTGTAATAGCCTATAACTACAGCACTCAGGCGCATAGTGAGGAGAATTTTTTTGGGTAAGTTAAAAGTTCTTTTCTTTTAGTAGTTTAGTTTCAATTTCTTTCTTTCAAGCTAGTTATTCCCAGTGCATGCCCATAGTGTGATGTTTGTAATTATACAACATCTTTGTTCGAGTGTGACATAGTTGGACATGCGCATGACCGACAATAAAGATTGAGATTACTTTCATCATTACAACATTCACTTAGATTAATTTCATTGTTTTAATTATTTAATGCCTTCTTTAGTTAACAACTGATTTATTGTTATTCACTTTTCCTGTCATTAAGCGGAATGTGTACGCCTTAATCACAAGCGTTTAAGTGCAAATACTTGGCACACCTAGCAGTAATCCTACGAAGTCCAAGACGTGTACGGAAGGTTAAGGACCAATACGATTACCATAGGCTAATTTAGGTTTTGCTTCTATTATTAGTTTAACCAATTTATCTTTTCTGTTATCAGGAGTAACATAAAATTAGGACAACATCATATGCCTCACTCTAGACTAAACCATACGTGACAAAGCTACTACTAGTCCAGGTGGGAAGATAGTGAATTGCGATCAACATATAACTATCTAGGTGCCATAACTAGTCCATCCGTGGAGTTTGAACGGATCGTGTGTACATGCTCATATTCATATGGTTGAGCATAGGGGTACCTCGCCGCTCATCAATTGGGATTTTCCTTTAATTTTTCAAACACTATATTCAGTTTATATTATAGATCTGAACTTATTGGACATGATATATTAATAGATGATCTTTTCAAAACTATTTTACAAGATGAAACTTCTTATACTTCCATGCATGTTCATGATAGTGTTGGCATTAAAAGATGTGTTATGAATGAACAATCCTCTATGTTGTGGCATCGTAGATTAGGACATATCTCTATTAAGAGAATAAAGTGATTAGTAAATGATGGAGTACTTAGTACTCAATAATTTACTAACTTTGATATTTGTGTGGACTACATAAAGGAAAAGTAGACCAATATGTCAAAGAAAGGTGTCAAGAGGAGTTCAAATGTATTAGAGATCATACATACAAATATTTGTCATCTAAATATGGACACATATGGTTAAAGGTATTTCATTACTTTTATTAATGAATATCATGATATATGTATCTCTACCTACTTAATAATAAGAACGAAGCTTTAGATGCCTTTAAGGTGTTTAAGGTTGAAGTAGAAAAATAGTGTGGTAAGCAAATAATGATAGCGAGGTCTAATAGAGGTGGTGAATACTATGGTAGATACACTAATGATGCATAAGCACTTCATCCATTTACTAAGTTTCTTCAAGAGCATGGAATTGTTACCTAGTACACTATGCTTGGTTCTCCAGAATAAAATGGTGTGGCAGAGAGAAGAAACCAAACATTGTTGGACATGATGCAAAGTATGCTTCGTGGCTTCAAGCTTCCTAAGTCCTTGTGGATTGAAGCTCTCAAGACAACTATGTATATATTGAACCGAGTTCCAAACAAGGTTGTCTCAAAGACACCATTTGAATTATGGAAAGGTTGGAAACTGAGTTTGCAACATATATGCATTTGGGGATGCCCATCTAAAGTAAGAGTCTATAATCCACAAGAAAAGAAGCTAGATCCAAGGACCATAAGTGGATATTTCATTGGATATGCCAAACAATCTAAGGGATATTGATTTTGTTATCCATTATATACTACTAGGTTTGTGGAATCAAGGAATGCTAACTTTCTTGAGAATGACTTGATTAGTAGGAAGAATTGATCCTGGAATATTGTTCTTGACAAAGATCATGTAGATGCTCAACCCTCTACTTCAAGTGATAGACTAATAGTTGTACACAACATGCCTAGAGAACAAACGCGTGATGAACAACAACCAATCATTGAAGTTACACATACTGCTAATCAAGAAGTAGTAGAACCAGTTGAACAACAAATCCTAGAACTTGTTAAATAGGTTGTTGAACAACATGCTCCTCAGGGGAATGATGAATCAACATTAAGGAGATCTACTAGAGTAAAGTGATAAGTGATTCCTAGTGACTATATAGTGTATCTACAGGAGCTTGACTACAACATAGAGGCCAAAAATAATCCCAAAATGTTTTCACAAGCCATGAGTTGTAAGAAATCTGGCTTGTGGTATAATGTCATGAAAGATGAGATGAACTTTATGTCATCTAATGGAGTTTGGAATCTTGTCAAGTTGCCTGATGGTGTGAAATCCATTAGATGCAAATGGGTCTTCAAGATAAAGAAAGACTCATTAGGTAACATTAAAAGATATAAGGTAAGACTTCTTACTAAAGGGTTCACTTAGAGAGAGGGAATAGATTACACAGAGACCTTTTCTCTTGTATATAAGAAGGACTCCCTTCATGTGATTATGGCATTGGTTACCCAATTTGATTTCAAATTACATTAGATGGTTGTGAAAATAACATTTCTCAATGGTGATCTAGAGGAAGAGATTTATATGACACATCATGAAGGATTTTCCTCTAGTGGTGGTGAGCAATTGGTATGCAAGCTTAAGAAATCCATATATGGATTGAAACAGGCCTCCCATTAATGGTGTTTAAAATTTCATGATGTTATCACTTCATTTGGTTTTGAAGTGAGCATCATGGATGAATGTATGTAGCAAAAGGTCAGTGGGAGAAAAATTTATTTCCTTGTCCTATATGTGAATGATATCCTTCTTGTGATCAATGATAATGGATTTCTATACAAGGTGAAATAATTTCTCTCTAAGAACATTGACATGAAGGATATGAGTGAGGCATCTTATGTCATTATTATTAAGATCCATAGGGACAAATCTAGATGTATTCTAGGACTATCATAGGAAACTTATATCAATAAAGCTTTAGAGAGGTTTTGGATGAAAGATTGTTTATCGAGTATGACACCCACTATGAAGGGTAACACGTTCAATTTGAACTAGTGTCCGAGGAATGATTTAGAGAAAAGGCAAATGAGCAACATTCCATATGCTTCATCTATTAGAAGCCTAATGTATGCTCAGGTCTACACAAGACCTAACATTGCATTTGTTGTGGGTATGTTGGACAAATATCAAAGTAATCCAGCCATTGACCACTAGAGGGCTGTAAAGAAGGTGATTAGATACCTTCAAGGTACAAAAGATTGCATGCTTATGCATAGATGGACTAGCAATTTGGAGGTGATTGGCTACTCTGATTCAAACTTTTCTGGCTGTGTTAATTCAAGGAAATCAATGTCTGGCTATTTTTTTATGCTTACTGGACGAGCTATATCCCATAGGAGTAGAAAGCAAACTTTAGTTACTACTTCCAAAATGGAGGCAAAGTTCATTTATTGTTTTGAGGCTACTTCACATGTTCTATGATTGAAGAGTTTTATGTCAGGCCTTAGAATTATAGATTATATATCTAGGCCATTAAGAATATTTTGTGACAATTTAGTTGTTGTCTTTATGGCAAGGAATAATAAGAGTGATAGTCGAAGTAAAAAAATTGACATAAAGTACTAAGCCATAAGGGAACGAATTAAGGAAAAGAAAGTGGTCATTGAGGATATAAACACTAAATTGATGATAGTTAATTCTTTAACAAAAGGAATGCCACTGATGTCATTTAAGGATCATGTAGTTCAGATGGAACTTGGTTCCATATTGTAATTTGTTTGTACATATAATTTTACAATCTTAATGAAACTCTTATTTAGTTGTGATGTTTTCTCATATTCAGTTTGTGCATACAATTATTAGAGAAAGTTCACATATGGCAGGACCTAGAATTAACAATGGGTTTATTCATCAAGTCTAGTTACCATATAAGGAATTAAGTTTGATAAACAATACATTGTAATACATGAAAGATAATACTCACATTTAGAGGAATTATTACCATGATTCATATATTTATTTCTTGAAAGCTGGATTTGATGGATATTAGGTTAAATATGGAGACCAAGTGGAAGAATGTAACTATTTACACATTATGGAAAGTTTCAATGTAACCATTTATGTGTTATGGAAATCAAATGGCTTCAATGTAACCATTTACATGTTATGGAGAACAAATGGTTTCAAAGTTGAAACCAACTAAATTTGTTGTAATTTTTTTCATAAGAATGGTCTCATATTTTTCATTTGAACCAGAAGTTAATCCTTGGTAACCAATTTTCTAGCCTATAAAATGTTCTTGATGGAAGAACAAAGGGGAACTAGAAGATATGAAACTCATGGTAATGTTACAGTTTTTTAAGTCCATATCACAAACACTCAGAGTCTACATATACCATCATTGTTGAGTGTTAATGTGATAGAAGAATCTAAAACACTCTCCAAAACACGTTCACATAGTCCAACTGAGAGCATCAATGGCTAGAGGTCAGTTTTTAGTTTATTTTTGTATTTCAATGATTTTGTGCAATTTGATTAGATGCATGTTTGATGAATGTTTTACAGCAAAATTTTTCTTACATTCCAAGCTAACAATCCATGTGCCAATTGATGGAAAAAAATCAAAGAAAATGGAAGGTCTTATATTGAAGATCGGAAGAAAATTGTGAAAAATGGAAGGTCATTAAAAAAAATGTAAAAAATGAAAGCTCTAATATACAATGTAATGCTGCAATTATAGATTTTGAAAATCACAACATTACTATAAGATCACTAAGTAACATGAGGCCCCATTTACATGAGTAGATTTTCAATGACAATTGTTTGAGATCGTGTCAACTTTCAAGAATAATTTGTCTAGAGCATAGCACATGTTTATTGTGTAAAAGATTGTTTGACAACCATTTTTCATAGTTAAAAAAATTAAATTAAATTTTATCCATCTTTGAATGTATCATGAGTGAACAAAAGATTAAAAAAATTACAAATTAGGAATATCGTGTCAAAAGTTCAGCTCAACTATATTTAATATTTATGACCATCACTAATCATGTAATACAACAAACAAGAGATAAGGAAAATTGTAAACTCATTGCATTGAGTCCTAAAAAATGAATAATAATATTAAATCAATTAAAACTGCATCAAATCATTGAAGAGAGAGTTTAAAGAAAAATCTCAACAATTTTAGGAATGTATTTTCAAGTTTTCATCCTTACAATCAATCCTAAAAGCCCTCCTCTCTAGGATAGTTAAAGGATTAGGCTTTTCCCTTATTCAAAAGTGCAGTTATGGATTTTTAATTCTTACTAAAGGTTTCTTGTAAATAGAATGAGAAACTCTCTATAGAGATAGAAGAATACATCAATCAAAAATAAAGGACAAATAGTAACAAAAATTGGAAGCTTTCTATCCTTGAGCCTCCAAAACAAAAAGAAATTAATACTTTAGAAAATAAATTAATTATTGAAATTTCACTATGAGCAATTTTGCTTGAAGTTGTAGCTAAAAAGTGACATCTTTGAGAATCTAGTATCTCCCTATTGAAGAAAGGTAAAACCTCCCCTCTATGGTAGGAAACAAATTAGGCCTGGTCCTTATTTAGAAGCACCCTCATGAGTTTTCGCTTGTTACTAAAGCATTTCTTATAAAGAGAAAGAGAAAACTCTCTCTAGAGACAAAAGAATACATCAATCAAAGATAAAGAACAAATAGCAATAAAGCCCATCCTTAAGCCTCTAAACAAAAAGAAATTAATATTGTAGAAAACAAATTAATTATTCAGCTTTCACTTGGAGTATTTTTGCTTGAAGTTGTAGCTACAATGCAACATCTTTGAGAATCTAATATTTGACTCCTGAAGAGAGGTCATAGTTATGCTCTTACTACAAACCAAAGCTTTTGAATAAAGTAAAGAACAAGTGGTCAAAGATATTTCTAAATGAAAAGAAAGGAAGTAGACAAAACATGTTCATCACCAAGAATGACTTTATTGATGTTTGGTTAAAAGTTGTTACAAGTTTTGGATGTCCATTTCCAACCATGCTAAACAACAAAACACTAAAAAAAACATGAGAAAATAAGTTTTCACTTTTATAAATAGAACATTGAGGAGAAACATTTCTCATATTTTTAAGTCAAGTGTCAATAAGAAGACATTGATGAATACGATACCATAACAAAATATGAATCTTAGGAAATATACAAGCTTTCCAAATATTTTTCATTTTCCTCATCCAAAAGGATAGTAATAATTGCATTTTCTAGGTTTTATTGAGTTCTTTATGAATAAAATCATTATGTATAGTAATCTCATAAGCAACTTTTAAATTAAAAGGAAAAATAAATCTGTCAACCTTCTAAGAAATACTTGTAAAGCCTGATGTAAACTATTGTTAGCTAGTTTAGTGTTAGGATTAGTTTAGTGTTAGCTAGTTTAGTGTTAGGATTAGTTTAGTGTTAGCTAGTTGTTAGATTAATTTAGCAATTAAACACTTTATTCTTTATTCTTGTTCTTAGGCAACTTAAACCATAAAAGATAAAAATGATAAAAATCATTTACCTCAGTTACACTTAACCATACCCTTGCATTCACAAGTTGAACTATGAAGCCAACAATTGTAATCATTAGTTTCACCTCCTAGAATGAGTGTCTTTAAAAACCTTAATTCTTTGGAATTCGATTGCTGAGTGAATGCTAGTGATTCGTATTGTTGGGTGTAGGGTTTACTTGTTGCTCATCATTGGTGCCATTATTGGGGACTTTCGTGAGCTATGTGCACTATCTAGAAGTTAGTGAAAATTATTCAACATTATTAGATTAAACCTTAAAGTCTCAATCATTCTAATAATAATAATTGTAAAAAGTACACTGGTATTTTCTTTTAATCCAACATGTATTCTTCCCACAGGGATGATTCTTCACCTAAATTTGAGCACACATCCAATCAAACAAATAAATGATCAAATCAACCAATGCCCAAACAATGTCGAGTGGTATATACTCATCCTAATGAGTGTGCGCTCGACTTTACCTTCATCCTACATTAGGATGCTAGATGTAGTGGATGAACATGGAGGGCAACATTAGGTTGCCACTCGATTGATTAATTCTTGTGATACTCCAAGAAACTCTTATGAGGTTAGGCATTCAAGGGCTTCATGCTAAGTACATTGTGTAGGATCACAATTCTATGGATTACCATCCCACTAAAGCACAATGCAAAATTGATTGGCAATAGGAGAAAGACTATGAAGCTGTGAAGGGAAAATGGTTATATAAACCCTTGTTCCTATTAGGTAAAATGGACAGTGAGGATTCCTTCTTTGAGGATGTTGATTTTACTGACTCCCCTCCCCTTGGTTTCAATGAACGAATTTGAACTAGAACTTATAGTCCACTATAAACAATCCTGGTTCAAGAAAGAACAAGTCCCATGATCGTGGGAGATCCAAAAGTGGGACTCATGGCAAGGACAAGGAAAAGAATCATGATGATGATCATTATCATGACCATTAAAGAGGGGGTGAAGGGCATCATGGTGCTAGTCCTCCTTCCTCTTTACCTTCATCATCCTCTTATTCCTCCTCTAGCTCCAATGAAAGTCACAGAGGACATGATCATGATGCACATGACTAGAGAGATAGAAATGATTGTAGGACCCATCGGACTAGTCGAGATTAGGGGCATGGGCAATTAAGGAAGGCCCACCACCATGAAAGAAGGGAGAGCATAGGGCATCATAGGCATCATGGCCATCAGAGAGGCCATGACTATGATGAGACTTTGCTTGCAACTTGAAATATGTTGAATATCATAGAGGTAGTGAGAACTTTGACAACGCATGTAAAAGATAGACAAATAAAGTGGCTAGATATGAATAATATTCCCAAGTTTTAAGGGGGATAAAAATTAGATTTGCAAAACCATCTACAAGCCTTTCATGATGCTTGTGCTTTATAGAATGTGGAGAAAAAATGGTAGAAACTAAAGTTGTTCCAAAGGAGATTCATAAATGCAGCTGAAAGTTGGTATCAATCTTTGGAGTCTAAATCAATCCATTGATGGAGTACGATGCTTGAGCTCTTTAATGACAAGTATCAAATGTACTCTCAAATGTCCAACCTTGGAAAGTAGATCCAAGGTTGGAGATGAGAAACACATGAATCCTTGGATGCAACCATGGACAAGTATTATTCTCTTTTGCACTAATGTCCTACCCATGGTTATTTTCCCATGGGCCCCACTTAGAAATGAGGATAACTCTTGGGGTCTACACCCAAGGGAGACTGTCAGAACCTAGAGAAGAAGAAGTGCTACAAAAGAGAGAAAGTATGGAGAAGTATAACTTAGATCCTTCCATTAGAAAAAGGGAAGTTTTGTTTTGTAACAATGATGAGGAGGCACCACTTGATGAGGTGGTACAATGAAAGACCTTGCTAATCCAAAAGTCTATTTCAAAAACTTTAGCAAAGGTAGAAAAAATGTGGGACTCTTTTGATGAAAATTCCAAACTGCTCTAAAAATAGTAGAGGCATCCAAAGAGCAAAGTAGTGATTGTGATCACAAAAAAATGAAAGAAGCTAAACATGCCTACCAAAGGGATAAGGGCAAGGCTACTACAGTAGAGGAGGTTGGGGAGTCTAAACCAGATCATGATGGTGGATGTGACATCTACCAATACAAACATCCTAAGAGATGTTTTCCCATTGTGTCACACTTGTCGGAGTCTGGGGTGTATGCTCTAAATTGTAGATTGGCAAAAAGGTAAGAACTTAGAAGATTACCTTATCCTCAAGTCAATCCTAAGTAGTTCCACCAGCAACATGCCTATTATCCAAGTCAAGCTCCACCACAACCTTTTGAGCAATATCATCAATGGCAAAATCCACAATTATGGGGGATGCCACCACTAAGGTAGTAGTACCCTTACAAACAATGTAATCCATATGGGAACTATGTTTAGTAGCCCATTTCTCTATGTGACTCTTCCAATCATGCCTCATTCCAACATCCCTACTAACCCCCTAAGTACTACAAAGCTTAACCTCGATCTCCAAGAGGGAAGTCCCCATTTTCTCATCACCCTCCTCATCCTTTTATGCATGTCCCTCCATCTTTAACTTAATTACTACTTGCTCCATCAATGCAGGGTAAAATTTTAGCCCAGCCACAATAATGTAATGCTACTAGTGTTGTTAACTTACAGTTGTCTCTTCAACTGAATGGTTCAAAAACCAAATTCCAAACAGACCATTCTTCTGATTCAACAGTCCTAAAAAGCCCTCATAGACTCATGCAGCTGATAGCCCTATTTCTTGCTCGTTCTCTGCATCCATTTTGTTCGAGTCCCCTTCAAACAAAACAACTCCCAAGGTGCATACCATCATGTTAATCCATGTGGTAACTAATTGGATAAAGGCTGGCCACCTTCCCAAGAAAAGATCTAATCCTAGGAGTCTCTTAATTTATTTACAAATCATTGGGAATGAGCTATGCAAGGCTCTTCTTGATTCAGGTTCTAGAGTTAATCTGATTCATCATGAGATGCACAAAGCTTAGAGCCTACCTCTACTTAAGAATGACAACATTAATCTTGAGTTGGAAAACTAGTCCATCATTTTTCCCTTGGGACTGGTGCAAGAGATTATGACCACCGTTTATGGGTAGTCCTATCCTGCCAATTTTATGATGATTCAAGTTAATAATTGCAAGGGGGACTTTCCAATTATCATGGGAAGGACTTGGATAAGTGCCATTGATGCATAGCTTGGCATCAAGGACCTTTCCTTAGAGATTTCTAAGGAAAATGCATTTGGAAAGATCGAGAGGAAGAGACTTCCATGCATCATGTATAGTGATACAAGGTGCAACAAGGTGTAGAAACTATGCACCACCAAAAGTACATCAATCAAAACATGCAAATAGTGTGCAGATGTGACAAGGATTCAAAGGTGCCTATACACAACAACCACAAAATAGGAGGGCACCCAGTGGCTAACAGCTAATCCTAAAAGTAGCACACATTGCATGGAACCAACTAAGAACCTGATAACTATCTATGTTGAAGGCATGGATGAACTGGTGCGAGTACATTTCTAACTCTTCGATGATGGAACTAACGACACCAATTGGTTAGAGTTAGAAATCCCTCAAAATTTAAGCATTAGCCCATACATTTAAAAACTTTACCTATCAACATGGAATACACTTTTATGGAAAATGACAAGTAGGTGATAATTAATGCCAACATTGCTCATGAACAAAAAGAGAAGCTATTGAAGGTGGTTAACAAATGGACAACAATCTTTGCTTGGTTATATCTCGAACTCACTAGGATTAATCCTTGGATATGCCAGCATCACATCTATACTCATCCTTCCATAAAGCCAAAGAGGGAGTCGTGGTAGTGATTGAAGCCCAAATTAAAGCAGATCATCAAGGAGGAGATTGAAAAACTTCTCAAGGTGGGATTCATCTATCCCATTGTGAATAGGGAGTGGGATAATGCACTTGTGATCATGCCAAAGAAATGTGACAAGTGGAGGATTTGCATTAACTTCAGGCTATTGAACATGGTAACCTACAAAGATCATTTCTTGTTGCCATTTGTGGACCAGGTGTTGGATACCATCTCTGGACATTTCTACTATAGCTTTTTGGATGGTTATCATGGCTATAACCAAATTCAAATCACACCTAAGGATTAGGCCAAAACAACATTCACAAGTTCCTAGGAGACTTTTGCATACAAAAAGATGCCTTTCAGTTTCTGCAACACCCCTACAACCTTCCAATGCCTTGTCCTTAGCTTTTTTCAATAGTAGATCAATAATGGGGTGGAAGTCTTCATGTATGAATTCTCCACCTATGGTGCTACATTCGAGCAAGCCCTTGGCCACCTTAAGTAATTACTAAAAACATGTATGAAGACAAACCATTAGCTCAATTAGCACAAGAGTAATATGATTATCCATGAGGACATTGCTTTGGCGAACAAAATCTCACAAGTAGGGATTGAGGTGGACCTTAAAAAAATAAGGGTCATCCAAGGAATTACTCAACAACCAAAAACTATTAAAAATGTCTAGTAATTCCTTTAACATACTTGTTACTATCGATGAGTCATAGAGAATTTCTCTAAGATCGTTAAACCATTGGTGGAGCTAACAAAGAAAGATACTTTGTTTGTATGAATCAAAGAATGTGTAAAGGCATTTTAGAATCTTAATAAGAAACTTGTAGAAACTCCAACTCTACAAGCACGTAAATTTTTCTAACCATTTCACATAATGATGAATGCATCAAACTATGCTTTGGAAGCCATGCTCATGTAGTTGGATGATCAGAAATGTCCATACAACATCCACTGCGCAAGCCAAAGCATTGCTGGTGTATAACTAAACTACACCACAACAGAGAAAGAACTGATGGTGGTGGTGTATGCCTTTCAAAAATTTTGGGACTATGTGCTTGGGTTCAAGGTATTTGTGGACACATACCACAATGTAATTTGCTTCTTGATGAACAAACCAATGGTGAGCCCCTATGTAATATAGTGGCTTGTGATCTTGTAAGAATTCGATCTTGTAATGGTAGATCATAAGGAAGCCAAGAATGTGGTTACTAACAACTTGTCTCGATTACAATGGGACAAAAAAGAGGAGAAGAGCTCACATTTTGATCAGTTTCATGATGAACTCCTCTTTGCTGGTGTGATAGATGAACAAGTGCCTAATGAACCTACATGGTACAATGGCATCCTCACTTATCTTCTCACTTAAGAGATGCCATGGGAATTAACTACAAGAAGAAACAATAGTTTCTTCTTGAAGCCAAACACTTCATGGAGATCAATGGACACCTTTACAAGGTGTACATCAATAACGTTATTTGTTGGTGTGTTTCTAATGTTGACAAATTGCATGTCCTCCAGGTTGCTCATGAGGGCCCTTGTGGGGGCCACTATGCTAGGAGACACACATCCATTAAGATCCTAATGGAAGAGCATTATTAGCAAACACTCTTCAGGGACACTCACTAATTCGTCTGCTCTTGTGAATGTTGTCAACATGATGGTGGGATAACTACTTAAATGTAGGAACCTCAGCAGTGGATTTAATCACTAAAGCCCTTCAACATCTAGGGAATTAACTTCATGGGTTCCATCACACCCATGTCAAATTCAAAGGCTTACATTATAGTTGCTTTTGACTATTGTACGAAATGGAAAAATGTAGTCATCATCACTGATTGTACAACTTTCATGATTGCTCGATTTGTATAATAGAATGTTGTAAATAGGTTTGGGATGTCACATGCATTGATTTCTAATAATGGTACTCATTTTACAAGCACTACCATTCAAAATCTCATGCAATGCTTGGGGGTAGAACATAAATTAACAACATCCTACCACCCCCAAGCTAATAGTCAAGCAAAGGATACCAACAGGAAGATCACTAAGATCTTAACCAGAAAAATTAGAAAATATAGGAGAGACTAGTGTACAAAACTAAATGATGCCCTTTGGGCCTACCACTCCACATTGAAACTCCCTATAGGCTATTCTTCCTATCAGCTGGTGTATGGAAAATTGCCAACTCTTCCTATTCAATCTGAACTCTATACATTTTCAATAGCTTGTGACCTTGACCTTGACCTGAGCCTAGCACAAAAAGAGAGATTGATCAACCTTAATATGCTAGATGATAATAAATTGGTGGAACTATCCTTCAATGAACTACACAAGGCATTCAACAAAAAATGTCATAACCTCAAAATAAGGAAAG
This sequence comes from Gnetum montanum, assembly GCA_015680685.1. Classification (NCBI taxonomy): domain Eukaryota; kingdom Viridiplantae; phylum Streptophyta; class Gnetopsida; order Gnetales; family Gnetaceae; genus Gnetum; species Gnetum montanum. The sequence goes on along the minus strand of MNCI01004047.1, from coordinate 166,376 downwards.
TAAGCTTTCAACATAGAGACTAGGTCCTTTATTGGAACCCCATAAATGTCCCTCAAAAGATTAAGTTTCAAACATTGTGGTAAGGGTGGGCCTTACAACATTTATGAAACATTCCTTCTAGGACAATGTTGATCCACATACCTAAGAGTCTAAACAAGAAATAGTTGCTCAACATGCAACTAGTCAAACATTTCCATGAGCCCAAAAGAGCCAATGCTAACAACAACTCATTAGATGGACAATCTCATTCAATTATTTAGATCTCCTCCTTCCAACTCAGTCATATTGGAGATGGTCATCCATGCTAACCAATCCAGTCACTCCTCAGTTTTACACTTTTTTATTTTACAATTTCTTTATTTGTACACTTTTTTGTTCTTACACTTTTTGTTTTACACCGCCATTAGTACGTTTTATCCTTCTTGAATATTTTACGAATTCTTTTGTATTTTACTTTATGTGATATGTTTTTAATTAAGTTGTCTTAGAAATTTCTTTATTGCCAACAAGACATAGTGATGTTGTAGCTGTATGCTAATGGTAATTTGTACTTGAAGTTTTTGATTGTTAATGTGTAGTTTCTCTTTTTGAATTTTGATATTGATAACTAAGACAAAGATTATTTATCAAGAAATAGGTAATGAGTCCACATTAACCACCCATCCATAGCAATCTATGGTATTCCTAGTTTGGGAAATATGAGATCCCTTTCTTTAATGAAACTTTAACGAACTTGTGATCTTGGTAGTTTCCAAACTTGGGAAAGAACAAATGGATTAATAAGGGTGTGACTTCAAGCAGACTTGATAATCTCTGTACTTGTCCAAATCCCTAAAGCATGAGTGTTTTTATTGATTTTCTTACCATTCCACTATCAACCAACTACAGGAAGTTAAAGACTTTGCATGGCATGCTTCCCATCCAAAAATTCATAAAAACATCAAATTCAAAAAGAAAAACAATGGGAATTCAAAGCACACCCCTTAAACAAATAACATGCTACAAGCACTAGTTATGGTACTAGAAAGACATGTTACCCATGCCTAAAGGTCCCCTCTAACTAAGGCCCTTTCTCACTTCTTGCTTCTTTTCTCTTCTCAATAACGAACACTAATTAATCTTTGGGATCATTCTTATGTCTTGAGGGGATGGACTTGTCTTTGAGTGTTAATGTGAAATCATTGAAAGTGGTTGGTTATGATCTGGACTTAAGATGAACTTTATTAGGTTATTTAACCATTAAATCCACAAAGGGACTTCATCTGACCATGATTAGTAACCTCATTCCAGTTTCTCTCTCATCCAATAATGCTTTCCATTTTCACCTCACTTACAATTTCCATGTTTTATTCATAGTCTTCGTTTCATATGTTGAAATTCTTAGGCAGATTCTTTCGAATTAGATCATTAGCTTTTTATACCTGATGAGTGGCGAGGTACCCCTACACTCAACAATACGAATACGAGCATTTCACGCACGATCCGGTTGAACTCCAAGGATCAACTGCTTATGCGCCTTAATTAAACACTCAGGGTTAATCAATCATTGTCTTCCCAAACTTAGTTGTATTGTCACAGTTGTATGGTTAAGTAAGCTTGAGGTATATGATTTTTATAGCTTTTGTATTTTTTATGTCTTCTGGTAGTAAAGGAGAGGGAGAGAGAACTAAGTAGCTAACTTACATTAACTATTCATTAACTAGTTTCTAAATGTTCCTAACACTAGTATCCGTTCTGTACACATCCTAAAGTAGTGCAATGCTGCTGGGATTACAGAACGCTAATCGTTACTAGGTTACCAAGCGCTACACGCATGCTCGAAGCGGTCGTACTGAGTGTATTTAACTAAGGGGGATGAAGGTTGAGAGAGATATTAATTAACTAGGAAAGCATTAAATAATAATTAATTACTAATTAGCTTAATCTGTATGCTGCAAGGTTTATCATAAAGTTTGTCTTTATTGCCGTACACAAAATTCTGCTCAGGTACAAATTGCTCGAATAAAGATCTGTTCACTCTATGACTCCTACTATGGGCACACAAAAATAATTCTAACTCTGGAATGACAAAACTGCAAGAGTCTAGCTAAGGGTCTAAGTCTAATGTATGGGACCCAAGGACGTCGCCTCTTATTTATAGAAGACGAGGCAGGATGCGATATCGCGTACACAATATCACGTGGTGGATGTAATATTGCGTACGCAATATCATAGTTCATCAATACCCATTAATCAACTGTGGGGCCCATGAACTCCTTGGTTTGAGGATATGTAAGGATAAAAAGGGCATGAGTTTGCTATGGGAAGGACTCACTTGTATATCTTTTGGTTGAACTAGTTCAACTCCTTGTCCTTAGGCATTTTTGCAATCAAATCTTTTGTGCATCTCATTAATCGCATCCAACTATGCACTCCTTAATGGCATTTTTCCAACAAAATCTCATTCTCCAATTTTTTTAAACCATCTAATCCCTCTTTAAGTATTTTAGTGTTCATGATTTTTTTGGCTCTCGAAGAATCCTAATTTCATGTTGAAACTCCCTACATGTTTCAAAATATTCAAAGTGAAAAATTTTCTACATCAGATTCGTTGATGAAGGGGGCACGTAGATGAGACCTCATCAATGCAGGTCAAAAAATCTCTATATATATGTGGCCATACTTAAGAATTTTTCACATATAAGCTCAAACAATGTCGAAATTTTTGAATTTTTTTAGAGCCTAGAACCTTCTAATAGCCATAACTTTAAAACCATTTATTCAATTCACTCTGTTCCTCGATTTTATAGTTATTGAAGGTAAGCTATTTGCCATGGGGGCCATAAACCTTAGGTTTTTGATAGAAAAGTTTTTAAAATTTTTCTAATTCCCACAAAGGTTAAGCTAATAAATTAACATCAAAACATCAATTTATGAAAATTAAACCCTTCCAACAAGCTTTAGTAACATTCTAAATCAAAGAACAAAAAAATAATAATCAAATAATCAATTCGCCATGGTCATAACTTAGCCTAAGTGTAACTGTCCAATGAGATAAGGTACTTTAATGCTAAAAGTTACACATTGTATGCTAATCCCTAGTTATGTTGTGACCACATATGGCACCTAAAGGAAAGCACATGTAAAAAGGAGGATTGTCCCAAACTAGGGACAAACAACCAAGAAATGGAAAGGGCCAAAAAAAGGCTCATCATCAAGCAGCTGAAACCCATGCAACGAGACCTCTTTAGGAGGAGTCCAAAGTGGAATCTGTTATATAGATTCTCGAAGAAGCAACTGCAACTAAGCAATCACACTGAGATGAGGTACCAAACCCAAATCCAAGCCTTCAGGTCAACTTGACAGATGCTTGCCTCAATCAAATCAAATCTACGAAGGTCAAAAAATCTATGCTCTAAGAGATAAACTTTGGACCTTTCTTGGAGCTCACTCCTCCAGAAGTCAACATGTAATTGGAAAACACTTCCATGTGACCCATCATCACTTCCAGTATGGAGTGGTAAATGGGAGAGACCTACATCTTTTAGAATAATAGGTAGGCTGGTTCAATGATCAAAACTAAGGACATTTTTGTGTTCTACTCAATGAAAGAAATTTCAAAGGCCCCTAGGCTACCAAAGATAGGGAACAATCTTGCTAAAATTCCAATGCAGGCAAATCTTAGAGTAAAGCAAGAATAGATGTAGAAGTGCTATGGAGTTCATTGCAAGAAGTTTGGTGTGCTCACTATGACGAAAAACACATACTTTAAGGTTATAGTCTTCCACCTGAATCCAAAAATGAGGCTAAGAAACGTCACAGCCTTCTCCACCTGTGTGTGTGCCACTCTAGGTAGAAGATTCTTGGTTAATATTCCACAGCTAATCTATCTTGAGATAGAGAAGTAATTTAAGGAGAATGAACATGGAAGGAAGGCACTCCCCTTTACATGTCTCATCAAAAAATTATGCAAGAGGGGAGGCATGGCACGCTACATAAACGATGCCATTCGACATGCATCATCTACCTCTTACTTTAAAATGATGAAGGACAAGGTGCCTATCAAAGTTAATCAAGAAGAAGAGCAAGAACCACCACCCACTCATGAAACAATGCTAGAGACTTGTGCTACCATTAAGCGCATGCGCGACTTCGAGAGCAGCTCTTACAGTAGTAATAGCAATAGGTAAGAACAAGTGGTGGTGATCCATCTATGTACAGACCAACAATAACTCGTCTCAATGAAGTGGCTCAAACCATTAGTTAGATGCAAGGTGGTGCACCAATTTTCTTAGCCCAACGAATGCAGGTGCCTGTAAGGTCAAATCTAATCTCTCAAGAGGTAACGGTGTCCCTCTTGTAATAGCAGCAATTCCCATACATCTCTAGGAATGCCTTTACCTTTTCAATGCACCTTGAGGAGGGTGAGGGGGTAACTGTCCTAGAGATGTAGCACCATAGGCAAGAGATGGTAGCCAAAGTGTTTGCTGACAAAGTCGTGAAGAACTTAATGTAAATGCAGCATCTGTACCAAATGTTTCATCACTTAAAGATGTGCAGATGTTTGTAGGAACTCTATGTAGTCAATTGCATGTAGCACAACTTTAGGAATTGCTAGACCGACTAGTGAGAACCAAACAATAGATTCCAAATGTCTTTTAGTTTTTGGATACCATCACTACAACCCAGTCAAAGCTACATTAAGCAAGGAACAAGTGCATCATAACGGAGGGGCAACTTGAAATAGCCAGGGCTAAAAACCAACACTTGGTTGTGGAAGTTGTCGATATGAGAGCTCACATTATTAATCTCACATTTCTCAACCAAGAAATCACTAGATATGAAGCTTTCTAGCAGCTTTAAAAACATTTCAAAGAGGTTGAGAATGCTAAGGAGACAAGATCTCGTTGATGCAGGGTTTGACTGGTTGACGTATACCTATCGACAGGGCATCCTATTTCTACCTATAATGCTGCACCTACTCGCTACATTTACGGAAATTCCTTCCATAGTTGTAGTGAAGCGCTTGTAGTTTTTCCTCTCATAAGTTAGAATATTTTCTAAGTTCCCACAGTAGGAGTAAAAGTGTGTAGGGATCTTTATTTGAGCACTATTGTACTTAAGCCCTTCAGTGTGGATAGCAATAAAGACGAGCTTTTGTAATAAACCTTGCAGCACTTGGACTAGATTAATTGTTTATTTAAGAATTTAATATTTATACAATTTTATTTAATGTTTTTGAGTAATTAATTAATATTGATTTAATAGAAAACATAAGTATGACCACTTCAAGCATACGTTTAACATTTGATAATCCTAGTAACACTTAACGTGTGGTAACACAATAGTGCTATACATGTTTAGGATGTGTACGACAAGTGGGAATGGATGTGTATGTTGGCATTAGTTAAGTGTTAGCTAGTTGTTAGATTAATTTAGTAATTAAATATTTTATTCTTTATTCTTACTCTTAGGCGACTTAAACCATAAAAGATAAAAATGATAAAAATCATATGCCTCAGTTACACTTAACAAGACCCTTACATTTCACAAGTCAAACTCAGAAGACAATGATTGCAATGGCTAGTTTCACCTCTTATAACGAGTGTACTTAGATACCTAAAATCTTTGGAATTTGAGAAGATCGTTGATTGAACGATAGTGGTTCATATCATTGGGCGTAGGGTATACTTATTACTCATCAAGTTTTATTGTGAAAAGAATGTCATTTTGTCTATGGTAAGAACCTTTTATTATAGGGAATGAGTGGATAGATGATGTGACCTCACTACATATACAATCAGTCCCTTAATTATTTGATAACAGATGGGTGAAATTTTCATTATTTTGACTACATCTCATTTATTACTTTACACCTTATTCGAAAAATCCAACAAAAATATGAACACACAAAATAGTAGAAATCATAAAAGAATGAAAAATAGGTAATAAAAGAAAAATGTACAAAGAATATGAAAGATATTAAAGAATGAAAGATTTTAAGAAATGTAAAAAGTATAAAAGAATAGGAAATATATCAAAGAATGTAAAAAATTAGTGAGGAATGTGAAAAATATAAAAATAATGTAAAAACAGGCTTGGTCCTTAAGTCTTACAATTGACACCATCATAACTATCATTAAAAGTAGAAACTTGGAAGATTAAACGACTAATAAATGGTTCAGTGTGCAAGGTAGAGTCACCAGGGAAGTAGGAAAAGTCATGGAATGCTTTTACCAATTAGATATTAACAAGGATGAGTTTCTATGGATCCATTAGGTGATAAATTTGCATGGTGCCTAATTGGCACATATTGTGTCCTTCCCATAAGGTTTGAAACTTAATCTTTTAGGGAACATGGTTTAGATTACAATAAAGAACTTTATTTCAAAGATTGATGCATATATTTGGGATACTTCTTATGAATTTTGTTACTCATTTGATCTATTAACCAATTTTCATCTAAGAGATTAAGATTCATTAATCCATATTTTTAAGGTAAGTCTAAGATTATGCCAAGTGTTCTTGTATTTGCAAGGTTATTTAACTTTGCTTAGACTAGTAGAGTTGGTAAGTTTTCACAAACTAATTCATATGGTGAATAACCTATAGGAAGTTTCTAGGTTGATTGATATGCCGATAGAGCATCATTAAGTTTAGTCCTCTGGTCCATCTTATATTAACTAACAATTATAGTTAATATTCTTGTATATTCTCTATTAGTTACTTCAACTTGACCATTTGCTTGTCGGTGATAAGTTGTAGTTAATTTATGGGTGATCCCAAGTTATTGCTTTTGCTTCTTGAATATAGCTCCCATAAAATGAGTCTCGTTGTCTGATATTAACATGTGTGGTACTCCAAATCAATTCACCATGTGTTATTGAAAGAACTTTGTAGCTATTGTGGCCATGCAATCTTTAACTATATCTGCTTCTCCCCACTTAGTACTGTAATTAATAGTCACTATAATGTAAAACTTTCCATTTGACATCAGTGTGATAGGCTCCATAAAATCAATTTCCCAAATATCAAAAGGTTTTAATGGTTGTATCCATTGTTGGTGCCCTTTGTTTCCAACAATCAATCCTCTTTCTCTCTAGCATCTCTCACAAAAATGTGCTAATTAATATGTGTCTCTAATTTTGATAGGTCAACAGTAGCCCACCATCATTAATTTTAGTACTATCTATCATCCTACATAGTGGCCAACACATGGTCCTTCATATGCATCTTACAAAACTCTTTGTTGATTTTCTTCCAAAAGACATCATCTTATCAATCCATCGACACATATCTAATAAATATTTTCATTAATTTTCGTATATCTTTTACTCTGTAGAGAAACTATGTTTTGTGCTTCTCATCCCATTCAACAATACGTTCTCCTGTGGTTAGATATATTATGTAATTAGTTATCCATCACTTCACTATTAAATCTACAACTGTTATTGTCTTTGTTAACAAATTTTCATTGAATAATTGGTTTGATTATGGTTCTTCACTTTTTTGAGGTTCCTGATGAGGTAGGCAAAATTTGGTGTTGGATATCTTTAAAATTTATTTATTATTCTAGAGATTGTCACCTCGTCTGTGACTGACCTGCGAGTCGTATCTTGTGGAGGAACGATTAAAAAGTTAAAGAAATCATCAAGATAATAAATAGTTAGAATTGAATCCAATTAAATTCCATACTTATGCCTGTCACTCATAAGTAAAATTATAAATTTAAAATTATAAATTTTTATCCTAACTTCTAACCATAAGTTCAAGAATAAAGATTTATAATTAAATCAAATTGAAATTATAAATAATAATTGAAGATCACAAAGGAGACTTACCTAAACTGCAATTTTGCCTTGTTGTCTCCACAATGCAGCAATTTTAATTATGAATTACAAGAATTGCCACAAGGCTCAACAAATCTTTAACAAAAATCTCAAGAATAATTAATTCCAATATGATATGGAATTTACTTGTATTAACTCCTCATTTTCTATTTTCTCAAAATAAATGAATTTTGTTTTCATGTGTATGCATAACCGATTTTTCTCTTTTTTTTTTGGTGCCTAGTGAATACCTTATTTATACTACAACAAGGTTTAAAAATAAATATTATAATAATATATGGGTATTGCAAAATCCAATACCGATCTGTTGAAATTGGTATTAATGCTAATCTTGGCTTTCTAATGTTTTAAATTAATATGGATTCTTAAGGAAGTGGCAAAAGAGGTGTATGTGATGCTCCATGCATTCATTCAAGAAGAAGGTTTGATTTGAGCTAAAGGAGAATTCGGCAGAAAAGCATGCATAATAGCATAGTTGGCATATGCTTTGCCTGATTCCCTTATCATCTGTGAAATTCTATGCCACAGCCTTCGCTAGCGCCTTATCTTCATCAATCTCCACCACGCCATTGCCTGTACCAATGTTTAAAAATAAGTATTTTAATAATAAATGGATACGGAAGAATTTGATACCAATCCATTATTTTTGGTGTAGGTGCCAAATCTAGCGTTCTTGTTATCATGAATTTTCCAGAAACGGTGGGAGAGATGTTGCAAAAATGAAGAAGATAACTTAGATAGCTTGCAACCATCAAAATTCCAGGAACATCATTGTTGTCATTGTTATATGATGACGGTGATGATGACGGTGGCAGGTTCAAATCTGGCAACAACAACCTACATTTTTCTCGATTCTCGGATTGT
>MNCI01004047.1:134442-157445 GCA_015680685.1 Gnetum montanum | reverse complement strand
ATATATAATAATACATTGTATTAGTTAAACTAAAATTAAAATAAACTAAATCACATCAATTAACTAATCATAAAATAACAATAAACTAATATTTACAACTTACATAAACAAATAAAATAATCGTTAAATAAAAAATTAACTATATGAAATATAGAATGAAATTAATTAAAATGCATAAGTTTGACAAATGTACTTATTAAAATTGTCAACTGTTAATTGAAAAATTTTTTTGGGTTCAACTGTTTAATTTTAATTAAAATTGTTAAAATTGTCATCTGTTAATTAACACCACAGTGTATGTAATATGGTCATTTCTAATCATCAAGTTGAGTTAACACCACTACCAATGCATAGTTTGAAGCATCTATTATAATGTGGAAAGACTTAGATCAATCTAGAGCTAGAAGGATTAGTGTCTCGATCAATATTATTCTGACCATTGAAATGATGTATCCTTTTACAATTCAACAAGTGGTTTTGCAATTTTTTAGAAATTTTTAGTGAATCTCCTATAAAATTGTATATGGCTCAGGAATGATCTGACATCTTTAACTATTTGTGGCATTTGAGTGATGTTCTAGATGACTCTGATCTTGTTTGGATCTACTATAATTCCTTTATAAGATACCTTATGTCATAGAACAATGTCATCTTAGATCATTAAGTGGCTCTTTTGCCAATTAAGCTTTAAATTCCTTACAACACATCTTTTCAAAACCTATTGTAACCGATCTAAAGCTTGTTTAAAGTCAAATCAATATTAGAAAAGTCATCCATGAATACCTCAACTTCACTGGCAATTTATTCGTGGAGGATACTACGAACAAGTCTCTAGAAAGTAGTGGAAGCATTATACATGCCAAATAGCATTTTCCTATATGTAAACATTCCCCATAGACTGGTGAACATTATTTTCTTCTAATCTTGTAGTGTAATACAGATTTGGTTCTATCCGCTATATCCATCCAACAAGCTATAGTACTAATGTTCCACAATGATATTAAGGACTTTGGTAAACAAACAACAAAGGAAAATGGTATTTAAATGTTGCCATGTTCAACAATTGAAAATTGATAAAGATCCCCCACTTTCCACCTTTCTTAAGGACAATAATCAATGGGCTAACCAATTCACTATCTGCAATTCAATAGATGAATCTCTTTTTTAATAGGTTTTTCAACTCTTATTTAACAACTTCTTTGAGTTTTGGTTTTAATCATTGTTGGGGTTGGTGACATGGTTTGATAGCTAGATCTATGTAGATTTGATGTTGATAAATGCATGAATTAATACTAGTGATCTCATCATAAGACTATGCAAATGAAATTAGCCATTTGTTCACCACTTCCAATACTTTTCTCTTTTGTTCTTTATCAAGATTGAAATTTATTATTATTAGTTTCTTATTGTTAAGGAAAGCATATTCAAGTGCATCTGGTTGGACTTTCAATTCTAGTGGTTCTAGTTCATATCATTATGGTATATCTAACTATTCCCTATTTATGGTAAGGAGGTTGTCTTCATATTTATTCTAGCTTATCTATTTCTTTGACATAGGCACTCATAATTCTATCCACTGGTTCCATGCATATGTTTGCCTTTGATTTCTCTTGTTTGATTAGCCACTAGATGCCTTGTTGTCTAGTGGCTATCGCATACAGACACTATTGTACACACATGTCTTTAACACATCTATTACATCTTGTAATAGCATCATGTTTTGTTGTCTAGATTCTCTACACACAATTGCACCTATTATTGTTGTATGTAATACATGGAACTTTGAGTCTTTGAACAATTCTAGCTTCATCTTCCTTGAAAATCTCCAAGGACAAGTCTCAAATTCCTAACTTAACATCCATAGTGCTAAGCCATGCTCTTCCCATGATGAGTAGAAAGTCTCAAATTTTCCTTTATTCTTTACCACATGTATGAGTAGAAAGTCAACGAGATATAACCATCCATTTATTGTAGTGATTACATCTTCCACTTGTTTAAGTGGAACAACAATCAACTGATCTATGATCTCTAATCATGTGTTACTTTTCTTTAACAGCAAAAGATTCTAGGCCTTATACATGTCTTGAGAGATAAGATTAAAACATGATCCAAAATCCGTAGAGCCTTACGCAATTTTTGTCCTATTATTTAAAGGTAGACTAAAGGACTTCCTGGATTTGTTCTCTTCTTAAGAAGTGCTCCTACTTTAATCCAATGTATAATAGTTTGTGTAAGCATGACAGTAGTTAAATTCTTTTCTATTGATGCCAGAAGTGTAGTGTTCCCCTGAGGACTTATCTAGATGAAGCAGAGTTAGATGAAGTTCCCATCCTTTGGACCTTTTCTGAACTTTCCCAATAGAAGGGATGTTTCTTTGATCTTGGTTCACTTGTCATAATGTCCTCTTGTGTGGTAACTACCCTACTAGCACTCTTTTCCTATGGTTGTGTTGGTAGTTCTCCTTGCATGATTGGTGGAAATATTAGAGGTAATGGATTAGGAGCTTAGTATGAGAAATAAGGTGTTAGTTGGATATGTAAGGATTGGGATCCATGTGTTAGGTAGTGGATCTATGATACTCTAGTGGATAGTAAGAAGAGAAAGTATGGACATAAGTGTTCCCATGAAAGATTGAACATTATACATAGTATCCATAGGGATCAAATTGCCTGTATAGATACTACTGTCTTGGGGGTGGCATTTCCCATTATTGTGGTTGTTGTCACTACTGCTGGCATTGCTTTTATGATTGAGTATAAGCATCGCTAAGATATTATGATTACTAGCATAGCTTTTTGAAATTACCTTGTAGATAAGATAATCGCTTGAGCATCTATTGCTTGACAAACTTTGGATTGAGTACATATGCCCCAGGCTCTTATAAGTGGATCATAACATCCCTTAGGATGTTCATATTAATGCAGCTTACATCATTTTTCATCTTCTAAACTTCAGTCTATTACTTCCTTCACTACATTAAATTTCCCTTCTTTGTAGTTTTTACATTCATTGTCTCCTTTTCTCCTTACTTCTGTTAGAGGCTTGTTTGGACCTTTCCTTTACTATCTTTAGTGGTGTAGTAAACTTCTCATCTAGAGAATCCCGAATTTTCTCTACCTTTACTACAATATCATTAACTAATTTTTGGATAAGTAGAGTCTTTCACTAGATCATATCCTCTAATGTTTCTTCCTATTGTAATTCATATATCCTTACATTTTTTTTCTAATTCTTAAATCTCTATTATATTCTTCAACTGATTTTCTTTTCCTTAGCTCTCCTTCCACTTTCTCCACTTAATTTATTAGTCTTTAGATCCGATGAGTCATCATTTCGAATAATCCTCCATGGGCATATGCCCCAATGGTTTCTCTTATTTTTTCACTTAGCCCATCAATGATATGTTATAGTTATTCTCGTTGAGAAAGTCCATGGCCTAGGTACTTATCTAATAAGGAGAAGTACTTTCCCATTGTTGCATCAAGGAATTCATGTATCCTTTGTTTTCATCCTTGGATTTTTTTCTCAAATTTGACACTCTGCAATAAGTTTGATATTTGTCATTGAAGAGTATTAGCATAATACTTCATCCCTAAATTGACTTTAGATATTAGAATCTATACCAACTCTTGAATTCCAATATGAGTAATCTAGGAAATAACTTTAATTTCTATCAATAATTTTCTATGTTTTGTAGGGCATAGGTACTATGGAAGGCTTGAAGATGATGTTGTGGATATGCATTATATTCGCCTTCAATTTTTAGAATATTATTCATGTTAAGTTGCTTGATGCAACTATCCCTTAAATGCCTAGTAGCAATGTACAGAGCTTTCCTAATGTTGATCATGTTATGAGTGGCTAGCAGGTTCTTCATAGCCTTTAGGTTCATAAGCTCCGTTGTAGTGATGATCCCTTCAATGCTCATGATGCTCTCTTCTCTTATTTCTAATCCTTTCTGCCCTTTCAATTTGGTTATCTTCCTCTTCATCAAGATGCCTTCTTCTATGTGCATGTCTCTCATGGTTTCTCATTCTTCCTCCATCATGATCCCTTAGTCTTCGTTCTCTCTTACTAGAATCTATTAATAAATGTAAGGAAGAAGAAGATTTAGAGGTTATGGAAAAATACTAACTGGATCTCCTTCTATGACTTCTTAATTTATCTCTTTTGGATTTAGTGGAGGTTGTAAGCCTTGAATCCCTCCTAAGTTTTGAGTCCTCCTTCTTTCTTCCAAGGGTTTTTGTAAGAGCTAAATGCAATATTATTTTAATGGAATCTTTAATTCAGATGAGACACGTGAGTTTCATAAAATTTTTTGGGAATGAGACACATGAGTTTCATAAAATTTTTTAGTTTGGAATATATCATCTTCTTTTTCTTCCATGAAAACTATTTGAGGTGCCTTCTTTCCTTTATTATGTTTGTACCTTGATTCTATGATGGCATCCCTTCTTACTTGACCCTCTATTGGCTCGTATGGCCTAGTCATTCTTTTTGCGACTTGATATCCTTCTTGCACATGACCAAGGTATAATCTCATAAGGGTTGCTTAAAGCTTTAATGGTACTAAATATTCAAGTGGCAAGACAATGTTTCCTTATAGGTCTTTCCATCTAAGCTGTTCATCCTAGTGAAAAATGAATGCAAAATTAGGATAATAAGAATTAGTACAAGTGTATAAAATCTTGGTTTGCATCAGTGCATTCTAATATTTTTCATGACTTTCATTAAAATCCATAGTAGATGGAGATTTTTCTTTAGTTGTAGAAGCCATATTAATTTGCTTTGACATTTAAGTGTGTATGTTTCAAAAAATTATTCTAAGTATGAGAGATGTACTTTGTGATGCTTGATACAATGAACTTTGTAAAATTAACTAACAAGCAAACATTAACACATCCTTGGTAATGATACCAATGATGAGTGGTTAGATATTCTAACACTCAACCATACAAGTCACAAGTGTTCACACTTGATGAGATCATAATTCATGGATGAACAATGTAAATATACTAGCAAGTTGATGTTAAGTTCATGTTTGTTGTCTTTTCACTTAGAGTTAGCAAGGTGCAAACTGTATAGGTTAACTCTTAGTGAGGTATATGATAAACTAGTGTTGTTTGGCTTTAAATATGCTAAGTGTAAGCATCATGGAAATGATCATAAATTCTAATGCTAAGTACAATGAAACTGTAAATTTATGCTACTCAAGCAACAACAAGCATCTGTTCCTACTTTTCCGTACATGTCCTTGGTTGATGTAACTATTACTAGAATTACTAAGTAACTTTATTACTAAGTCAATCAAGCAAAGTCACTACTGGGTTACCAAACAGTTATACTTCACACTCAAAACTGGTCATACTTATTCTGCCTTACTAATAGACATTTGAATATTAAAGGACTTAGAAAATATAGATGACTGAATAAAAGTAAACATCATAAAAAAGTATAATTATGCAAAATAAAATGTTGCAATGATGAAGAACAATCTCAATATTGCCATTCATGAATTATGTCCACGAATAATGCACTAGAATAAAGATTCCATACAACTATAATTCACCACAGTGCAGGCATTTGCTCTAATTATATCTTATGAAAACAAGTTATAAGAATTTCACTAAGGGTAGACAAAAACTTGTTGTTTTTATGCAAAGGTGGGTTAGTATTTATAGGCATAACCATGGTCCACTATATTGCATCTACAATGATGTATGCAGAGCTATGATATCATAGTCTATGGAACAATAGGCTTTATTGACAAGGAATAAAATTTGAAAAGGTAAGAAAGCATGCATGGAAAACAACCATCCATGAAAATTTAGAAATATTTTGTAGCATAAGATTTATTACTAAACTTGAAATTAGTTATTCTTCTCATCATGTAATTACAATGATCTAACCAAAATTAGTATGGAGTACATCATATACCCTAAAAAGGTGACTTGGATAACTTTCAGTATAGTAGATGTACTAAAATTTAACACAATTTTTGCAAGAGCCTATTAATGAAATTATATATAAATATATCTATATATATATTATAAATATATGAGTAAGCTATACACTCCAACTTCATAATCTCGTAGAAGGTTTTTTCATGTGCTTGAACAAATCCCTTTTACTCTTGTGTTTTGAGGACACAACTAAACTCTCTAATTGTGACTTGATATTGGATTAGAATTCCCATAAACTTGATAGTTTGTGAATAAAAGTTTATATACTTAGATGAATATTAGTATATATATAAAAGAAAACAACTTACGACAAATGTCACAAGCTAGGTTTAGACATCACCATTCTATTGTTGATCATCTCATCACATTGAAATATCTTATTGACTATGCAAAAGGCCAAAATAAAAGAATTTTTATTTGCTTCATGGATTTTTCAAAATCATATGATTTTGTTATTTGGAGTAAACAATGAAAGAAATTACAAGATATTGGCACTTCTCCATCCTTGGTACAAGATATTCAAAGTTTTTACTAAGAGGTATATATACAGATCATAGATTACAATTCACATGAAAATATTTTTCTGAATAGTAAAAGTGGGGTGAAACAAGGTTGTCCTTGTTTTCCTCATTTTTTAGCATTTTTATTGATGAACTAGAGGAGTGGATGCTTAAAATTTTACGTAAATACTCTATTAAAATTAATGATAATCCTGTAAGTTTCTTGTTGTCTGCAAATGATGTAGCTATCATCTCCAAGTCTAAATGAGGTTTGCAACAAATGCTTATTATTCTAAATGATTTTGTCCAACATTCTATAATAAAACCAATTTTTTTTGTAATGCAATATCATATCAATGATATTGTATCTACAATGTCATAGCCCATCCTATGTCATCATTGATTGAATGTCTCAACATCTATGTCATCTTATAAATACCAACACTTGGGTGCATAAATGTGAACTTTCCATTCCAACACTTAGTCAAACTCTTGTAGCTTTATTTCATAGTTAGCAATAGAGTGAATGCCTGCAAAGAGGTATTGAGCAATTGTATTGTGTCTTTATTCAAGTGAATTGTACTTGGACAATGTTCATGATCAGCAATCAAGATCACAACTACTTTTTGTCATTGTAGCATTCACTTAGTTTTCTTTATGTTTACTTAGAATAATTTTCTTACTTTCCTAGTTAATCATTTACCTTTCAACCACTTTATTTCAAATTTATTAGTTAGCAGAATGGATACGATTGGTTTCAAGCACTAAGTGGACTTATCTAGTAACCCAGTAGTGGCATTGCTTGATTTGCTCAGTAGTAATACCATTTGGTATTCCCAGTGATAACTATATAAGTCCAAGACATGTATGGTATGCTAGGACTAGATATCCATCACACTGCATTAAGTCAGATCTATGCTTTTCTAGTTAACTAAATTTAGAATTTTATCTTCAACTATGTTTACCATTAGAAGTAGTAAAAGCCTTACAACATCAACTAAGCATATGCCTTACTAAGAGTTAAACCATACACTCGAACTTCACTAACTCAAAGTGGGAAGATAGCGAGATCAAACTTAACATCAATTACTAACATAATTACATTATCCATCAATTGATTACAATCTAGTCATGTGCAGACACTTGTGACTTTTATGGTAGAGTGTTGGAATACCTTAACTACTTGTCATTGGTATCATTACCAATGATGTATCAATGTGTGCTAAATAAAGTTTGTTGTGTCAAGAACCACAAACTTTATTCTTACATCTTTAATCAATTTTAATAACACATACATAACTAAGCATCAAACATATAATATCACTTTAATAATTAAGGAGAAATTAGCACCTTCTTGAAAGCCACAAAGGGGTAATGGAAAAATACATGATGATGATGACTGAAGTGTGCCTATGCAAACATGGCTCTCATACACTGACACCAATCCTTATCATCCTAATTTTACATTCATCTTTCATCAAAACAAGCAAATGAGGTGGAGACACTTACAGGGCAACATTGTTTTTCCTCTAGAGCATTTACCACTAGCCATGCTTCAAGTAACCTTAAGGGATATCATATGACCAAACACATGACCAGAACATACCAACCCACATAGGCACAAATATGAAGAAATGCTACTATGGAGACTAAGCATGAAAATAACAAGTGAAAGAAAGTCAATCCTAATGTTGTCCTAGTAGAACTTGATGGTGATGCATTCTTAGCATGAAAACTCCACCATAATCATGAAGCTCATTTACAAACACCTATTATTCACCTAAAAGAACCTATCAAAGTTCAACCACATTCAACCCTTGCAAAGACCCCAAGGAGAGAGGTAGAAGACTCTAAACATAGGTTGAACTTAAGGCCTAGAGCTTCTACAAGATCATAAAGAGATGAATTCCACAATCACAAAAGGAAAACTAGCCAACATCATCCTCCAACTACTTTATTTTCCTCCTCACAATGCTCAGTAGACTTTGATGGAAGAGAACAAAGATTGAAAGATCACGACAAGAAGAGACATTGGATTCATGATAAGCATGAGTATCGTCAAAGGTATCTTGATGAATAAGATGATAAGTATAAACTACACAGAGACAAGAATAGATGTGAAGAGAGAGTGTGATATGAGTACCAAAGGGGACATCACCATAGTAGAGCATATGAACCCAATGAGCCTGAAGAGCCCCTGTTGGCCACTTGCAGCATGATCAACATTGGGAAAGTAGTATATATAATAATTAGAAATGTGAGGGACAATTGCATCAAGCAACTTGATATGAATAATATTCCTAAATTTGCAGGTGGGTATAACACAGATCTGCAAAATCACCTTCATGGAATTCATGATGTCTATGCCCTTCAAAATATTAAAATGATTGGTAGAAATTCAAATTATTCCCCAGGACACTCATCAAAGAGGTTAAGAGCTGGTATAGATCATTGGAACCATAGTCAATAAGAAGACAGAGTACTATGTTCAAACTCTTCAATGAAAAATATCAAACCTATTCAAGGTTGTCTAGTTTTAGAAAGAAAATCTAGGGATAGAAGAGAAACATGAATTCCTTGATGTAGTAATGGACAAATACTACTCTCTTTTGCATAGATGTCTTGGCCATGGATTGTTTCAAAGCAAACAACTTAGACACATTATTGATGGGTTAAGGACTAAAACTAGAGAAATCCTTGGGGTCTATGCCCATGTAAGACTGTCAAAAATGACTACTCATTGAATTCAAAGGTTAATAGACCAAGTGGCAAAGAAGGAAGGCTAGTTGAAAAAGAGAAAATCAGCTAAGGAATATAATCAAGATCCATCTATTACAAAGTGAGATATACGAATATGTGACAAGCAAGAGGAAGAAATCTTGGAAGATGTGATAAAAAAAACTCTACTAATTTAAGAATCTATCAATGATATAGCAACTAAGGTAGAAAAAATATGGGACTCAGTGGATGAAAATTTCACTATAGCTTTGAAAATTGTAGAAGAAAGAACTGAATAGGCCTTCAATGAGGGCAAGGAAAAGAAAAAGAAAAGAGACTATGGAAATGAAAACTCTAAGTAGAAAGGCAATGTTACTTTAGTGGAAGAATGTACTGACTCAAGCTTAGAAGAGAAGGAAGGATGCAAAGTGTGCCAATATGAACATCCTAAGGGATGTTGCCCTGTCATGGTGCATTTGCAAGAGTTTGGATCATATGTGCTCAACCAAGGATTCATCAAAAAGTAGATGCCAAGATGGCTACCTTACACTTAAGGTAACTACAGATAGTCCTTCCAACTAGCTTATAGCTTAAGTGGAGCTTACCCTCAACCATAGGAGCAATACCAACAAAAATAGCAACAAACACGAGAGTGGGTAATGCCACCACTAAGGCAATAATATTCATATAGGCAACTAGATCCTTATGCATACTATGTGTAGTGTCCAATATCTCCAAGAACTGCTTTAGGTCATACTTCTCAATATTATCCATGTGAGTACTATAGACCTACCACTTCTAGGATGGATTCTAATTAATACATACATCCATTAACTATTGGTACATCAAGTCAACCTTCCAATCCTCAACCACCAGTGCCACCACTAGCAATGCAAGGAGAGTTGATGTCAAAACCATAGAAGAAGAATGCTGCAACAATAGTAAATATACAAATGAAGGATCATACAACCAATACTAAAGGCAAATCTAAGATACTTGCTTTCTTTAGGATAAGTCTAGAAAGGGCTAGTAGAGTTAGGACCCCAATGAATCATGTTCCTAATATGACAAATCCTTTTACGAACACTATGCTTTTGCAACAACCAAATCAGAAACTTATAACTATCATGCTAATGAATATAGTATCAAATTGAATAAAGGTACGAACAATTACTAAGAAAATAATTGATCTAGAAATTCCTCTTATTTATTTATAAGAAGTTGGAAATTCACCATGCAAGGCTCTACTGGATTTAGGTTCTCCAGTAAATTTGATATCTCAAGAAACATACATGGCATGGAACCTACCACCCTTAAAAACATGTAACATAAAGTTAGAGCTAGTCGATCAATCTATCACCATTGCCTTGGAATACATAGAAGATTTGGTGACTACCATCAATGGGTAGTCTTATCTAGCAGATTTCTTAGTGATCAATGTAAAGAATGATAACAAGGAATTTCCTATCATTATGGGAGGAGAGTGGCTTAGCATAATAGATGTTATGTTAGGAATGAGAGATTTATCCATGAAAATCTCCAAGGAAGATGAGCAAGGAGCCATACATGTGCAAAGAGTTCCATGCATCACTAATGATAACAAAGGATGCAGTTGTGAATAAAAACTCCAAAATGTCAACATAATCCCTACACCATCCCACAACAAATGGGAGAAACAAGTGTGTGTACAAGAAGGAAAAAGGACCACTAAACCAAAATACACCTTGTAGCTAAAAACTAAGAATGTAAAATTGCCCAAAACATGCATGGAAACATCTGATCCACTTATTAGCTCCTACCCTACGAAAATGACCCAAACTGAGAACTCACAAAACAATATTATAAATTGTAATCATACACCAATGAATAATGGAAATGGAGACTTAAATTATGAATTTAAGAATAAACAAAAATGTATAGTCGGACCTTCTAAAATGGAAGGACCATTTACTTCAACAGGACATATGTTCTCAAAAGATCAAAGTTCGATTATCATCCCTATTAGATCGGATAATAATTGAAAAACTAAGTCACTAAGGATGATAGATATGAAACCTAAACTGTATGATCTAGGGGATCTAGGGTCCATTTTTGAACACTCACCCATAAATTCAGTCATGAAGGAGATGCGCTATCTTGATTTAGAAATTCATAAGTGTTTTTCAACTTTTTGTTTTACAATTCTTTTTGGTTTACATCTTTGCATACTTGTTATCAATTTTCACATTCTTTGATATACTTTTTCATTTCTTAATCATTTGATATTCTTTCATATTTTTCAAATTCTTTCTCTATTTTTTCAATTTCTCTATGAATTGCATCATTTGTCTTGTACATATTTTTGTTGAATTCTTCAATAAAGCATAAGGAATAGAGCAAGATGTAGTCGTAATAAGGTGAAGATTTTCCTATACTATCAAATCATAAAGTACTGATTACCTATATAGTGAGACCCCAATGTCCATCCACCAATTCCAATAATAAGAGGTTCTTACCATGTCCATAATGATATGCTTCTGAAAATAAAACTAAAAATAAACTTGTGATCATTATGCCTAGATAAAAGAGTGAAGAACCAGGTGGGAATGAAAAGGGTGTGACATCACGGAGACTTGTAGATTCTCTTAGATTAATGCTGTGTGTTCTATCCTATTGTCAATGATGTATTATTCTCTTGAGTTCAAACAAAAAATGAAAGTAAGAGTATAATAAGTGTTGCCTTACCATGTCACTGGAAAGACATGTTATCCATGCCTAAAGGTGGTCCTTTGATAAGGTCAACATAGCAAAAATAAAAGAAAGGCACAAAATAAAATTTTTAGGGGTCCCACTAGAAAGATATGTTACCCATGCCTAAAGGTAATTGGCTTCTTAGAAATCTATAAAAAATAAAAAAATGTGCTATTAACAAACTCCTTACTTCAACAACATTGCCAAGTGATAGTACCCCTTACAGCAGTGGTAGTCTTATGGTTGTGAACCCTAGGGATGAAACAATGGAATGTCACTAGAAAGTGGTTTGGACTTGGTTTGAATTATGGACAAAAATGCCAGTGATTCCCCTAACCACACTTCACACCCAAGAATTCATTATGGCTATGAAAAGACATGTCACATCTCGATTTCTGTAGTCCCTTCTACATTCTGTCTCACTTCACTGTATATCTAGTTGTAACTTCATAGTTTTGTATAATATAGTGTTATTTCCCCAATTTGGCAATATTAACATGTGTTTTTTGCTAGACATTTTGCCTTAGATTCAACTCCATGAGTTCCTACAAACACTTTTAGGCGTGGTTATAGAAGGAAATTAAGGGCTAAAGCTTTCTTTGAGGAGGACCAACCTATATAGTTGTTGTATTTCATACATGACAAACAATTCCACATCATCTTGTGCCTTTCAATATAATTAAGGCTTAATAAAAATTTTCTGTACCATCTTATAACTTGTCCATCAATTCAAAATCTACCATCCATCTCATATAGACTCAATAAGCTTTCATTGCCCAAAATTCCTTCCTTAAGACTTTCAAAGCCAAAATCTTGAATCCTAAGTATCATCTATGATCCATAACCATTTAGACAAACTCTATGTCTTTTAAATAATCTAATTTATTCATTTTTCCATGAAAATTTATCAACAATTTCAAATTTTTCAACAATGACATTGTAGTTATGTCGTTGTATGCCCTACAATGTCGCATCTATAATGTTGCGCCACAAAAATAGTATATATATGCACTAAGAGTTCAAAAATTTTTCTTTTCACCATTTTACAACAAGAGAATTTTTTGCTATTTTTTTGAGTTCTGTTGACCAAACTTCTCGAAGCAATAACTTCCTTACCATTGCTCCAATTTCAATGATTCTTGAACCTTGTTGATCCTAGAGTGCTCAACTTAGTTGTGGGGGGATCTATTGCATGCACATCTAAAAGTTTTAGCCAAAATTCTCTAATGCCCAAAATATATTAAAGTATAAGTATAAATCTTGATCTTATTGTCGTTCATCGAATGTATCCAGGTACATTGCCACTCGAATAATATGCCATACAACTGACTTACATCCACACTGTGGGCACTCATTAATTATTCTCTAAGATTACAAAAGAAAACAGTAAGAGTTTGGCTACTCTATTGATGAAAGAATTGCATAAACACAATTGTGAGCATGTATTTATACACAAAAATAAACACTGCATCAACAGGACCATGTCGACAAGGCCTAGTCGACGCAACAGACCACGCCGACGAGGCCTAGTTAATGGGAACCAGTCAACGCAATAGACCATGTTGACAAGGCCTAGTAGATGGGGCCTAATTATTTGGACCTTGTTATCAAGGCATTATTATCAGAGCCAAGATATTGGGACTAAGATATCAAAGCTGACCAAAAGTTGGCTTTTTGTCAGATATCCCAGCCAACTAATGATTCATCATACCCCTACAATTGAATAAAAACTTGCCCTCGAGTTAACACAAAAAGATTGAGCTTTCTTTACAAAATTGGAAAGGTATGGAATTATTGACCGACACTAACTACTAATTAACTCTAAGTGCTGCATTACAAAATTTTATTTGAGTGGATGCATACAAAATGACAGAGTGACAAAAAGACTGGATGGACTTTGAAGATTACAAAATTTGCAAAGGTCTTCAAGAATCTGCTGAAGATGATTCTTCTTATTGCTACTAGTGGTGGCATACTTCCAACCTAGATTGCTTTGTCAATGCTTCTCTAGTTATGTGCAACATTCTTGAAGGATGAACTAAAATTTCTTCTTATCGTTCCATCGATCTAGTAAACATGTGATGCTTGAGTTACTATCTTGTATGTGCTACGATTTGTCCATGGGCTTATCCTTTGTTGTCCACCTCTTAGCTTCTTTTTTGTGCTTGGAAAAGACCTTCTTCATTAGGCATTTATTTAGCATCACCTATAGTCACCAAAGGATCAACATTAGTTTTGGTAAACTGTACTTAATAATTAACCCTTTTTGGATCCCTTAGTTTTCATTTAAGCACAAGGTGATGACAACATACTATGCCCAAGGCTATGAGGTAAGTAAAATAATCAAAAAATGCACATTATTTTGATCAATTACTATTAGTTACCATGATGTTCAAAAATAGGATGTTAGAAAAATTTCAAAATTTCAAATTTCAAAGCGAAGATCCCTAACCCCTGTGACTAATAAGCATAACTCTGAAAGCACACAAGTTTTCAAACAATTGAAACCAAAGGTCTAATTAAGAAGACGACCAAGAAATATTGAACTTGAAGGATATTTTAACAAAAAAGTAGGAAAAAGTAAAAAGGTAATTGAAAGTGATGAGAATTAGTCCCAAAATTATGCATAAATTCAAAGAAACTATCATTGATGTTTTAGAAGATGTGAAGGTTAGTTCAAAGCCATAATCAATAAAAGCTATACAACACAATCCTCCCCAAAGTAGGCTCCTACCATAATGCCCATTGCATAACCACTACTATAGATGTCTGTGGGCACCTAAGAGGTTAAATGTAGACCATGCCTTCATTCCAAACAACACATAACTGCCATGGTTGGGATGTTGCACTATACTACACAAAACCAAAAGGCTCATAATCGTATGTAGTAGTGAGGTGATGGAATGAGAAGGGATTGCAAAGATCAGGATGTAAGATACTTGATAATGTTCACAATAGGTTCTTGTGAAAAATGTGATTCAAATGATCAACATACCTATCTACTCAAGTTTAGACTAAGTCCATACCATGAACAGTAACCTCGCATTGATTTGTTTCTTCCTACCAACCACCATGAGTCCACAACCACCTCAAAGAACAGGCATCAGTTCAAAAAGAGAAGAAAAAAGAATAACGAAGGAAGAGCCTATAGGGATGCCTTCAGGCATGGGTAACATGTCTTTCTAGCTCCATAACCAGTGCTTGTAGCCCATTATTGTGTCTAAGGGGTGTGCTTTGAATTCCCATTATTGTGTTTCTCTCTCTCTCTATTTTTTTTGTTTTCTTTTTTTTTTCTTTTTTTTTTCTTTTTTGAAATGGGAACCACACCATGCAAAGACAAAGCTTTCTTTTTATTAGTCAACAAGGGAGTGATGATACATTCCAAAAGGAGTCATAAACCACATGAAGAAAGACAAAAAGAAAACCCAACAAGTTCCCTTGAGGTCACACCTTTACCATTCCCACTTGGTCATTCCCTCTTTCTTCAAGATACAATGATCATTGATTAATTTTAGTTTCATGAAAGAAGAACCAAATTGTTTCCATAAAAAAGACCTCTTATTTAGAGAACTGGAGGGATGGATGAGGTGGTCTCACTACTTTACACCATTACTTACCCAATCATCTTAATAGTATAACACAAAAACCTAACACATAGCGTTGACTTTTGCATCATGACTTGGCAATATTATTAACAAAAACATGAAATACATTTAGTAAACATAAAGATAATGACTCAAGAAAAGAGAAAAAATATGAAGAAAAGAAAAATATTAAGAAATAGAAAACATATGAAGAATCAAAAAATTTTGGAAGAAATAGGAAAATGATAAAAAATCATAAAATAAAATAAAAGTGAAAAACACTTATTAGTTCTTGAACCAGGATGGAGCATCTCCCCCATGACTAATCTTATGGCTGCACATTCAAGAGATGGACTACATAATTCCCTAGTTATACACCATCGATTTTCCATTTATCACTGTTATTGATTTAATTAATCATGTGGTAGCACATCTAACATTAGTGATAGTTTCATTTGGATCATTCGGAGATGTATCTTCATCTAGACTTGAAGGTATTTCCATTTTGGAGGATCTAGATGTGCTTGCTTCTTCTTCTTGATTTTCTATTTTAATTCCTAGGTCTCCATGTTTAATATCCTCTTTTAGTGTATAATCAAAATGTAAGATATCTATGTCTAAGTCCTTTGTTTGGTCCATTTTCTTAAGTCTAGAACTAATAAGAGGATCAGTTGCCTCCATGCATCTTTGAAATAATTTTATATTCTCATTTTTAAGCCATTGGATGCCTTCTAGTTTAGTGGCTACTACGTAGGCTGGCTTTTGCTCACACACTTGTTCCCAAACTTCATGATGGGTCGATATAGGGGTTGTGTTAATATTTCTAACTTTTGGCTCACAACTACACCCTTTATCATGATTAGTTATGCATGGATCCTTCTTTTGTCTCTTCACAATGCTAGATTCATTGTATCCGTTAAGTGTTGGAGTAACGACAAACGTTGGCCTTTGCTTAGGATTAGTGGACATTGGTTGTGAAAGGAAGGGTGTTGCACTTGGTTGGCATTGTGCTAGTTTGGATGCATTAGTAGGTCTACAAGTGTTGTGCTTATACATGGGAACCATCCTAGAGAAAGGGCACTTCCAAGATTGTGGTGGAGATCTACTAGCATTATCATTTCTATGTATGTTCACAGCACGAGTGGCATTCTCTCATTGATGTCACGGTGTTGAACCTTCTTATGTTGCTAGTGGTAGCATATAGTGGAAGGAAGTCTGAGAATACTAAGGATATGACGAAGGATGAGAGGTGTGAGGTGGTGATCCTTTAAAATATGTCATGGGTTGATGATATCCGGGAGAGTGGTAGTAGTGATTTGAAGTAGAGGGGATATAACCAATTGGGGAAACATTTTTTTGAACATAATATTCATATGGGTTCTGCTTGTAGTAAGGGTCAAGCTTGTTTGATGATGGCTCACCCACGACTATGGGTTTCTCCACTGCATTGGATGATAGTGTTGAGGCTGGTAAGAAGTCCCACTAGGATGGCACAATTGATTATAGGATTGTCTATGATTACCTTGTGAGAAAGGTAATTTTCTAGATGTTTACTTTTGTATGAATTTGGAATTTAATGAAAATGCCCAATACTCATGTAGAATTGACATGACTGGGCAATGGCCCTCCAAGTGGTCATATATGCAGATGTCACATCCATTGTCTTCATCTGTGCTTAAGTCTATAGCCTTACTTTCGTCAGCCATTTTCTTATTTGCTGAAAAGTATTCCTAGTTGTTTCTTGGTTGTTCTTCCTTCGTTTTTTGTGATAAACTAATTCATTTTGTGTTACCTTCTCCTCCACAGTTTCTACCAAAGTTGTAGCTTTTTCATTTATTCACTTTGATATCCTATCTAGCCTTACTTGGAGTTCATCAAGAGATTGTTGTAGTGGTAAGGTTTGTTGTGAAATCACCTCATCAAGAATTGCCTCTTTTTCCTCATCATAGATATGGACCCTCTTCTTTTGAAGAGTTGGGTCCCAGTGATATTTCTGAACATTATCTCGTTTACATAGCTCTTCTTCTTCTTTCGCCACCTACTCGATTAGCCTTTATATCTGATGGACTTTTAGTTCATATAATTGACCTTGAGCATACATCCCAAGGGTCTCCCTCATTTCATTATGAAGCCCATCTATAATGTGAAAAAGTTACTCTTTTTGAGAGAAATCATGGCTGGGACATCTATGTAGTAGCGAATAGTATCTAACCAAGGTCACATCCAAGGGTTCATGATTTTCTTGCTTCCACCCTTGGATTTGTTTTCTTAGGTTGGACACTATTGCATAGGTTTGGTATTTTTCATTGAAAAGTTCTACCATTGTGGACCATGGGTGGATGGAATTTGGTTCCAACAATCTATACCAACTTTTAGCTTCATCTTTTAGTGTCCTAGGGAATAGCTTAAGCTTTTTCCACATATTTTTTATATTTTGCAAGGTATAAGCATCATGGAAGGCTTATACGTTATGTTTTGGATCAGAATCATAGGCTCCCACAAATTTAGGGATGTTATTCAAATTAAGTATTTTAATGTGACTTTCCTTTTGATGCCTACGAGGTATTTTAACTACCTTCATAATTTGTGTCATGCTCTTGGTGGCGAACAAGGGTGCACCGTCATCAAACATGTTGTGGTGAAAATTTCTATTTCTATTTGTATGATTATGATAATTTTGTCTATGTTCATGTTGAGGTCTTTGATTTTTCCTATGGTTTCAATTTCTACCCTTATTTTCACACATAGTTGAGCTTTGTTGCTATACCTACATTCATCTTTGTTAGAACTAGACATTGAAGAGGAAGAGAAAGATGAGGAACTGGGAGGATTACCATGGCTTTAATGGTATTTCCAATAGTTCCTTGATTTATCTTTTTTAGGTTTTCAAGAGGTCTTAGGCCTTGAGGCCTCCCTAGTCCAGGAATTACTTCATCTCCTCTAGGGTTGTCTCTCTTAGGTGAATGTAGTCCTTAAGCATACTCAGGGTGGTCATGAACATATGAAACCCCTACATGAGGTCGGTCACTTCAATTTTCTTCAACATATATCTTGTTAATTTTCTAATGAATGTTCTCTTCATATGATGCATTATCACTTCCTTGTAAAAGAGACATTGTTATTGGTGTATGATGTGTGTAACTTAATATTTTTTCAAAGGTAGTTCATTAATGCATTTTCAACGATTGTGTATGATATAACTAATCTACATAACTAGCACTATCCTCAACAACAGTGCTAATGATGAGCAGCAAGGTACCCCCTACGTCCAACCCTATGAATCACAAGCATTCACACATGATCTTGTCAAATTCTATGGATGGAAGTAGTTGTGGCATCTAGATCATTATGCCTTGATTGTAGTTCATTGTCTTCCCACTTGGACTAGTGATAGCTTTGTCACGTATGCCTTATGCTTCTCCTAATAATAATAGAAAAATCAATTCGCTAATCTAATTAACAACATAAAGTAAAGTTTAAACTAGCCTATGGGTGATGAGTGTCTGTTCCCAACTTGCTGTACACATCATGAACCCATGTGTCCACTATTGGAATTACCAAACACTATGCTACTAGGCAAACCAAGCAATAACATAGGATTACCAAGCAAATACTTGTTTACACTTCAAACTGGTCATGCTCATTCTGCCAATTCATTAACATGCATGTAAACGTAAATATTAACTAAGTACATGAAATATAAATTACATTAAAAGTAAATTTAATCTAAGTCAAAATGCTACAATGAATAAGAATTAATCTCGATCTTATTGACATTCATGAAATGTTTCTAGGTACATTGCCACTCAAATAAGATGCCATACAACTGACTCAGATCCACACTACAGACACTCACTCACTGTTCTCTAAGATTACAGAATAAAACTGGAAGAGTTTGGTTACTCTATTGACAATAGAATTGCATAAACATAATTGTGAGTGCATATTTATAGAGAAAAATAGACATTGTGTCAACGGGGCCACATTGACACAATAGACTACATCGATGGGGTCACATTGATGCAACAAACTGTGTCAATGGGGCTTAGTTGACACAATAGACCACATCAATGGGGCCTTGTTGACGGGGCTCAGTTATTGAGACCTTGTTATCGAGGCTAAGATATCAGAGCCAAGATATTGGGACTAAGATATCAAAGCTAACTAAAAATTGACTTTTTGTCAAATATCCCAACCAACTGATGATTCATCAACTAGGCATAATAGATTTTTAGGAATGCTACATCATTCCAAGTGATGCTAGAGACTAGTGAAGGTGCTATAGTAGTGGTTATGCAACACTAGCATGCAGTAGGGGTCATAGAAATCATCACTAACCATATTAAAGAATCCTTCAATGTTCTTGTTGTGCCATTGATTGATATTTCTAGAGTAAAAGATGTTCAAATGCTCGTCAATACCTCAATGACTCCTACTGAGCATGAAGATGTTCTAGACAGACTGCTGCAAATGGGCTAGGTGATGTAGAATATTTTCAATATCCCGACTGATATCACTATTGTGTAGTTTGATCTGAATGCCGCTAAAGGAAAGCTGGTCATGGTTGAAACAAGGGTAGAGTATGCAAAAAATGAGGTGTAGAGGTTACAAGTAGAATTAGTAGCTTTAAGAGCTGAAAGATGATACCCTACACAATTCATGGCCCTAGACTAGCTTCATCAATTTAGCAAATATCAAGTGAAGCAACTCATTACCCACAACATCAAGGTGGAGATGGAAAGAGAGAAGGGTGTGTGGAAGGCCTCAATTGTAGAAGCCCAAACATACACACATGCTAAACCTCTCACAGCTCTAGAGGAGGATAATAAAAAGCTCACTTTTGATAACACAAGGTTGATAGATGTGGAGAAATAGAAGAACGTTCTCAAGAAAAGTATTCATCAAATACGAGAACAATTAATCAAAGTCAACTAGGACATTAGCAAATTGGCCCAAGAAAGTATGTCCCTATCACTAGAAGAAGTCCATGCAATTAGGCAGAAATCAACTATTGAGATAAGAATGTGGTAGAATAAGGCCAAGAGGCATGAAGAGCTCAAAGAGCATTTTAGGGATCAAGTGGGCATGTACAAGCAGATAAATGAGAAAGAAATCCATGTGGCAAAAGCCAAGATCAATTCCATCATAGCCCAGACTCCAAATTGGCAACCCATCTTGGATAGTTTAGCCCATGTCCACTAAGTCGAGATAAAAAATAAAGACCTGCAAATAGAAGATCTTGCCAAATACATGGGGTTAGCAAATCTCCGATATGCTAACTTGACCATGTTAACAGTAGGATGACCTTAGAACAAGCTAGAGCAACAAGTAGCAACCATGTACACGATGTATGAAAAAGAGTTTGTTGATAGAAAAGATGCATTGTAGAAACTACACATGGCAAACTCTAAGCTCAAAATAGTCAATGCTAGCTACTAAGGCGAAAAAAATGTAGCAGCAAACTTGACATGCCAAATGTCAGACTACTAAGAATTAAGAATTGTCGCAAGGGCTTTTTAGGAAGAAAGGTGGTAGTTCATGGTGTGGTACATGAAAGCAAACAAAATGTTCTTGCAACTGCCATGCCTATGGGATGTACCGAATTCATCAAACATTGGCCAATTAGCATGGATAGTACAGGATATCATGATAGAGGAAGAAAAGCTTTAGGCACTCCTGAACTGTTACCAATTCTAGAAGCCTAATGATAAAACAAGCTAATGGAAGAGCCTCCATCACCAAGAACATAAGGCTACATTGAGCTACTTCAAGTTTTGTTTTGTTTTATTCTATCATGTTTATTATGTCATATTGTAAATACACCAATGCAAAATTCATAGAGTCATGTAAATAGTCAATTGTGT
Organism: Gnetum montanum; assembly: GCA_015680685.1. NCBI lineage: Eukaryota > Viridiplantae > Streptophyta > Gnetopsida > Gnetales > Gnetaceae > Gnetum > Gnetum montanum. The sequence goes on along the minus strand of MNCI01004047.1, from coordinate 136,086 downwards.
CAAGATAAGTCTACCTCCTAATTTTGTAAGGAATACTATCCTTGTTTTATTTTAATTTGAGGATGAGTTTCTAATCAATCATGGGGTTATGATAAAATCAATTTTTGTTGTAAGACAATATTGTATCTATGATATTGTAGCTACAATGTTGTAGCCCATCCTACGTCATCATTGACTCAATGTCTTAAGATTTGTGTAGCCCTATGATGAGCAGTGAGGTACCCCTACACTCAACCATATGAATACAAGCATGTATGCATGATTCGGTCAAACTTTGTAGAAGGACTAGTTGTGGCATCTAGATAGTTACATGTTGATTACAGTTCGTTGTCTTCCCACCTAGACTAGTATTTGCTTTGTCACATATGGTTTAGTCTAAAGTGAGGTGAATGATGTAATCCTAAACTAGTGCTACTCCTAGAGACGATGGAAAATAATCTTGATTTAAGCTAATGGACAATGGAAAATGAAATCTATGCTACTCTAAGTGCGATGAGCATCCATACTTAATCATCCATATGCATCTTGGACCTCGTGTACTACTTCTAGGATTACCAAGTGTACATTACTTGAGCACTACTAGATACGCTATTGGGTTACCAAGTAGTTATAGTTAAATGTTTGTGATTAAGATGTACTCATTCCGCATTTAATAACAGAAATAGTAAATGATAACAAGAGAATTATTAACTAAAAAGATAATAATAAATAATTAACAATTAAAGTAATTAAAAGCTAAGTGAATGCTGCAATGATGGACTAATCTCGATATTTATTGCTAATCGTATGCATGTCCAAGTACGTCACACTCGCACAAAGGTTCCATACAATTACAATCATCACACTCCGGGTATGCACTTGGAAAGGAACTAAAAACTAACAAAATGACTCTACTCTAAGACTTACCAAAAGGCTTCTTTCCTATGTGTCCAAATGCTATATTTATAGGCCTATATAGGAATCACGATATTGTGTATTCAATATCATTATCCAGGCTATGATATTGTGTACTCGATATTGAGGATTCGATATCGGGGCCTGGGAAATCATGATTCATCACCCTATAAATACCAACACTTGGGTGCATGAACATGAACTTTCCATTTCAACACTTAGCCAAACTCTCGCAATTTTATTTCGTAGTTAGTGAGAGAGTGAATTCTTTGCAATGTGGTGTTGAGCAATTGTGTGGTGTCTTTATTTGAGTGAATTGTACTTGGATAGAGTTCATGACTGGTAATAAAGATCAAGATTTTTTTTTATCATTGCAACATCCACTTAGTTTTCTTTATGTTTACTCATGATGAGTCGCGATATCGCATCTGCCACATAATATCACGTCCTACCTCATCTTCTATAAATAAGAGGTGGCACCCTTTGTTCCGGGGGTAAGACTTAGATCCTTAGCCAAACTCTTATACTTTTACCATTCCAGAGATAGAGTAATTTCTGTGTGCCCACAGTAGGAGTCATAGAGTGAATGGATCTTTATTCAAGCAATTTGTACCTGAGCACAAATTTGTGTACGACAATAAAGATCAACTTTATGATAAACCTTGCAGCATACAAACTAAGCTAATTAGTAATTAATTATTGTTGAATGTTTAATGCTTTCCTTGTTAATTAATCTCTCTCTCAACCTTC
>MNCI01004047.1:86394-132302 GCA_015680685.1 Gnetum montanum | reverse complement strand
TCGACGGTTACCTTATCCCCAAGGTAACCCAAGGCAATTCCACCAACCTTCAACATATTATCCAAGTGGAACTCCACCACAACCCGTTGAGCAATATCAACAATGGCAATACCCATAGTCATGGGGGATGCCACCACCAAGGCAACAATACCCCTACGGGCAACCGGACCCATATGGCTACTACGTGCAGCACACGATCTCTCTACGTGACTCTGTTAGTCACATTACACCACAACATCACTACCAAGCTCAGGAGTATTATAGAACTCCTTCTCCTAGGGGAGATAACCCACAAACATACCATCCTTTAATTCCATTCGCAACTCTCACACCGACAGCTCCATTATCACCCGCTCCAGCAATGTAAGGGAAACTCCCTACTCAACCGCAACAACGCAATGCCACAAGGGCTGTAAATCCTCAACCCGCTATTGGTATTGACAATTGTATGAAGAAAAGACCCTTCTTTAGGACCAATAGTCCAACCAAGCCCTCACAACCACAAAGTGGTTGAACCTATGAACACCTCTCCATCAAATAAGGCTTCAGAGCTCCCTTCAAACCAAACACCAAGCTCAATGCATATGGTTATGTTAACACATGCTATTACTGATTGGATTAAGGTTGGCCACCTTCCCAAGAAATTTTCTGATCCTGGAAGTCCCCTAATATATCTTCAAGTCATTGGGAATAAACCATGCAAAGATCTTCTGGACTTAGGTTCCAAAGTCAACTTAATATCACAAGAAATGTACAAAGCCTTGAACCTACCTCGATTAAGGAAGAGCAATATTTTCCTAGAGTTGGCCGACCAATCCATCACTGTTCCATTGGGACTGGTGGAGGACATCGTCACCACTATGTGTGGGTGGTCGTATCTAGTTGATTTCCTAGTGATACAAGTGAACAACGGTAAAGGGGACTTCCCAATAATAATGGGAAGAGCATGGCTAAGTACTAGAGATGCATGCCTAGGAATCCACGATCTTTCCCTGCAAATATCCAAGAAGAACACTTTTGGAAAGATCGAGAAGAAGAAGGTTCCATGCATCGCATATAGTGATACAGGGTGCAATTGCATGTAGAAATCATGAGTTGTGCAAAGTCTAACATTACCTGCATGCAACTGGTGTGCACAAGACATCAATATACAAAAGTTCCTATATGCAATAGCCACACGATAAGAAGACACCCAATTGTTGATAACTGATCAAGAGAGCAACTCACTGACATGCATGGAACTAACTGAGGGAATAACTTGCACTTACATTGAAAGCATAGATACACTAGAGAAAGTTCGCTGCCAACTTCCAAGCCTTAACCTGGAAAATATCAATTGGGGGAAGCTGGAAATTCTTGAAAATTTTAAACAAGAGCCCCTAGATTTGAAACCATTTCCCACTGGTCTATAATATATGACCCTCGAAAATGGAAAACCGGTAATCATCAATGCAAGACTTACTTCCAAACAAAAAGGAAGTCTGCTGAAAGTGATAAATAAGTGGTCAAAAGCCTTTGCCTGGTCATACCCCGAATTAACTGGAATAGATCCTAGGATATGCCAGCATAGGATTTACATTGACCCCTCCATGAAACCTCGAAAACAACCGCAGAGGCGATTGAACCCAAAATTGAAGCAAGTAGTGAAAGAAGAAATAGAACAGCTTCTTAAGGCTGGGTTCATATATCCCATTGCTGATAGCGAATGGGTTAGTCCTCTGGTGATCATGTCGAAAAAGGAAGGCAAATGGAGGGTGTGCATAGATTTTAGGCTGCTGAACATGGCAACATTTAAGAATCACTTTCCATTGCCATTTGCTGACCAAGTGTTAGACACCATAGCAGGGCATCGCTATTATAGTTTTTTGGATGGCTATGGTGGATACAACCAAATACAGATAGCCCTAGAAGATGAAGCCAAGAAAATGTTCACCAGTCCTTGGGGAACGTTTGCATATAAACAAATGTTGTTTGGCTTATGCAATGTCCTTGCCATGTTTCAAAGCCTAGTTCTAAGCATATTCCAATAGCAAATAGGGAACGAAGTAGAAGTCTTTATGGATGACTTCTCCACCTATGGAACAAGTTTTGATCAAGCCTTGTACCGACTAGAGCAAGTGCTGAAAAGATACGTAGAAACTAATTTAAGGCTTAACTAGCAGAAAAGCCATTTAATGGTCCAAGAAGGTGTAGTACTTGGGCACAAAGTTTCACATGCAGGAATAGAGGTAGACCTAGATAAAATTAGGATCATCCAAGGAATCACCCGGCAACCGAAAACTATCAAAGACATTTGGTCATTCCTTGGACACATTGGCTACTATAGGAGATTCATTGAGAACTTCTCCAAGGTTGCCAAACTGTTAGTAGAGCTAGCAAAGAAGGATGTACCATTTGAGTGGACCAGGGAATCTGAACAAGCATTCCAAGCTTTGAAACAAAAGCTTGTAGAAACTCCCATTCTACAAGCTCATGACTGGTCCAGACCATTCCACATAATGACTGACGCATCCAATTATGCTTTAGGAGTCGTACTTACATAGTTAGATGACCAAAAATGCCCTTACTACATCCATTGTGCAAGTAGAAGTATCACCGGTGCACAACTTAACGACACAACTACAAAGAAAGAATTAATGGTTGTAGTGTTTGCACTCGATAAGTTTAGGCACTATGTGTTAGGTTACAAAGTGTTCATTCATACGAACCATAGTGCCATCCAGTTCCTCATGAACAAGCCAACGGTTAGCCCTCGTATTATACAGTAGCTGGTAATCCTACAGGAGTTCGATCTAACAATGATCGATCAAAAGGGCACTGAGAACATAGTTGCAAATCATTGATCTTGGTTGCACTGGGACAGCAAAGAGGATGAATATGTAATGTCCGATCATTTTCCTGATGAAGCCCTCTTTTGCCAGTGTAGTGAATAACCAACCCATGGAGACGAATTGGTATAGTAGCATTCTCACCTATCTTCTTACCCAAAAAACACCACAAGAGCTGGAATTTAGGAAGAAATAACAGTTTCTTCATAGAGCCAAGTACTTCATGGAGATCAATGAACAACTTTACAAAGTGTGTCCTAATGGCTTGGTTCGATGGTGCATGCCCAAGGTGGACCAACTGAGAGTTCTCCAAGACACCCATGAGGGCTCTTGTGGGGGTCACTATGCGAGAAGACAAACGATTGTTAAGATCCTACTTGTAGGATATTACTGGCCAACATTATGTTGGAATGCCCATCAATTTGTCCAATCTTGCGAGTGCTGTCAACGTGATGGGGGAATGACTGCTAGAATGGAGGGTCCGCAACAATGGATTCAACCTTTAGAACCCTTCGACATTTGGGGGATAGACTTTATGGGGCCCATTACAGCAATGTCCAATGAAAAAGCTTACATTGTAGTTATCGTAGATTATCTAATGAAATGGGCTAAAGTAGCTGCTGTTACAGATTGCACATCATCTACAGCTACACAATTTGTGCAACAACAAATCATAAATAGGTTTGGTGTGCAACGTGCACTTATTTCAGATAATGGAACACATTTCATACGTGCAACTTTTCGGAAGTTAATGCAACACTTAGGGGTTGAACATAAATTGACTACACCTTATCACCCCCAAGCTAACGGACAAGCTGAGGTCACCAACAGGGAGATCACTAAAATATTGATAAGGACAATTAGCATATATAGGCGAGATTGGAGCACTAAACTGAATGATGCTCTTTGGGCATACCGCTTCACTTGGAAACTCCCTATGGGCTACTCTCCCTATGAGTTAGTGTACGGAAAGCTTCCAATTCAAATTGAGCTCTGTATACTATTAATGACTTGTGACCTCGACCTCGATCTTGATCTAGCACAGAAACAAAGGTTGGCAACTTTAAACTTGCTAGATGAAAACCGATTAGCGGCCCTGTCATCAAATGAGTTGCACAAGGCATATAACAAGCAACGTCATGACTTGAAGATTCGAAAGGTTAAGTATCAACCAGAAGATAAGGTTCTCTATTGGAATCCCACACATGTGCCACAACATACAAAATTTCAAACACTATGGAAAGGACCTTACATTATTCATACAACCTTTCCTTCGGGGGCCATGACCATATACAAACCCAAGAGCCCTAATAAGAGATTACTAGTCAGTGTGCAACAAACCAAACCCTTCCATGAACTTAGAACGGCCAGTGCACATAATACCTCTATGAAGGGACGACCCTGCTCACTATTTCAGATCTCCTCCTTCCAACTCAATCATGGGGGAGATGGCCACCTCTACTGATCATTGAGGCCCTTAGTTCCTTTTTAAGTTTTTATTTTATAGATTTCTTTAACTTCTCTTATTTTTATTTTGCAACATCATTTATACTTTTTCATTTCTTTGTGTGGTTGTTTGTTTTGTTAGGTTCATCACCTAATAAGTGCTCTTGATGGTGGTATGAACTGTATTCTATTGATTGCTAATGTTTGGTTTTTACCTTGGAGTTATAATGTCGATACTAAGGTATGGTCCTTTTGATATAACAAGCAATGAGTCCACATCATCCATGCATTCATGAATTTCTATGGTCTCTCTTGGCTTGGAAGTGTATAGCNACATTGCTCTATTATCGAGAAGCTGAGCTAATAAAAATAATAAGTCTTTGCATGGTGTGGTTCTCATGCAAAAAAAACATAGTGAGAATTCAAAGCACATCCCTTAGACAAAATAATCATCTGGGCTACACGCACTAGTTATGAAACTAAACAAACATGTTCCCTCTAACTAAGGCCCTTTCTTGCTTCCTACTTTTTCCTTTCTCGTTTCCTCATAATGGTGGTGACTCTTTGGCGGAAGCATTCTTGTTACTTCAAGTGGTTGAATTGGCCAAGTGTATTAATGTGAAGTCACTGGAAGTGGATTGTTTGAGGCCGAATTTGGAATGGGATCTACTTAGTCACATTAGCCATACATACACAAGGAGCTGTACACCATCGTGTTCTTGGGACTCCATTCCATTCTCTTCTCTTCTTCCCACTATTCTTTCTCCACTTTCCACCTCATTGTCGATTGTATCAGTAGTCTATATTTTGGTTGATACATTGTTTTCTTTTTGGTAAATTCTTGTGGTTAAGACTTTAACTCTTGCTTCCGAATGACATTTCCAGAGCCTACGGACTCTTTGAATGTGGGATTGTCAGGGCATTAAGGGCATGAGCCTGCTTTGGGGAGGACCCACTGGCATTCCTATTTGGTGCATCAGTTAACTTCTTTCCCTTAAAATTTTTTGCAATCAACATTTGTTTTGTTCATTCCCACCTCTGACATCCATTTTATCAGTGTTGCCGTTGTTTCTTTTTCCTCATCTTTATTATTCCTTATCTTTTTTCATTCTATTGCTACCGAAGGATTGCTCTTAGTCATGGGGGTCCTGGCCAATTTTTTCAATTTTCTCCTAACCCCTACACCTTGGGTAGTCACCAGTGTTATATCTCCAGAATCCATATTAGCCATATCACAACTCATCCAATGGACCTTACACCGAGGTAAGGTATCAACTACATTGTGATTTACTTATCCTTGCTAATATGAGACTGTGTTGTGTGCACAGATGGCAATCATACATCAATGGACTGGACTTGAAGGAAACACTTAGGATAGACTGGTGTTGGAACAGTTATGCAAGAAACCAGATTGATGACATGGTTATGGATGGACAACGGAAGACGCAATCCTGGCATCAGCAACAACACATCTTCTTCTTTTCTCTCTGTCTCTCTTCTCTCTCAACTGCCAAATAAGGTTGGATGTCAAATGTGTATAGTGTTCACTCTTGTGGTCATGAACACTTGTGTTGTCATGTATTATAATGTTGATCTGTTCACACATCATCCCATTCATCATTAGTTGTCATTCAAGTTAATAATCCCATACATTCCCAATATTTTGTAAGGAACTCAAGGATGAGTTTTCATTCAGTCATGGGGGTATGATGAGCTGCAATATCGCATACGCAATATCGCATCCGCCATGCGATATCGCGTCCTGCCTCATTTTCTATAAATAAGAGGCAGCACCCTTTGTTCCGAGGGTAAGACTTAGATCCTTAGCCAAACTCTTGCACTTTTACCATTCCAGAGTTAGAGTAATTTCTATGTGCCCGCAGTAGGAGTCATAGAGTGAATGGATCTTTATTCAAGCAATTTATACCTGAGCACACATTTGTGTACGATAATAAAGATGAACTTTATGATAAACCTTGCAGCATACAAACTAAGCTAATTAGTAATTAATTATTGTTGAATGTTTAATGCTTTCCTAGTTAATTAATCTCTCTCTCAACCTTTGACTCTCTTAGTTAAGTACACTTAGTACGACCGCTTTGAGCATGCATGTAGCGCTTGGTAACCTAGTAACGACTAGTGTTTGGTAATCCCAGTAGCGTTGTATTGGTTCAAGATGTGTATGGCAAGTGGGAATGGATACTAGTGTTAGGAACAATTAGAACTTAGTTAGTGAATAGTTAATGTAATTAGTCACTTAATTCTCTTTACCTTCCCTTATTAGCATAAGACATTAAAAAGATAAAAGCTATAAAAAATCACATACCTCAAACTTACTTAACCATACAACTGTGACAATACAAGTAAGTTTGGGAGCACAACGATTGATTAACCCTAAGTGTTCCATTAAGGCGCGTAAGCACTTAGTCCTTGGAGTTCGACTGGATCGTGCATGAAACACTTGTATTTGTATGGTTGAGTGTAGGGGTACCTCGCCACTCATCAACTCAGAATAATTTTCTTGCTTTCCTAGTAAATCATTTACCTTTCAAGCACTTTATTTTATGTGTTATTAGTAAGCGAAATGTATATGACTGATTTTGAGCACTAAGTGTAGTTGCCTGGTAACCCAGTGGTGGTGTTGCTTGATTCATCAGTTGTAATACCACTTGGTAATCCTAGTGATAACTACATGAGTCCAAGGTGTGTACGATAGGCCAGGACCAGATATCCATTGTACCAGGTTAAGTTAGATCTATGCTTTCCCAATTAACTAGACTTAGAATTTTATCTTCAACTATGTCTACGATTAGGAGCAATAAGAGCCTTACACCATCAACCAATCATATGTCTCACGAAGAGTTAAACCATACACTCGAACTTCACTAACTCGAAGTGGGAAGACATTGATCTTGAATTTAACATCAACTATTAGCATAATTACATTATCCATTTGCAGATTATGATCTAGTCGCATGCAAATATTTGTGACTTGTATGGTAGAGTGTTGGGATACCTCAACTTCTCATCAGTATGTTGTGTGGTACTAGAAACCATGATTATTCTTTTACTATTGGTATTATTCAAATAGATATGGCCCCATATTATAGATACCTTGGTTTAGATCTTTTTCACAATTACAGTTGAGAGGTTTACATTAAATAGAGGATTGCATGAGGCTTGAGAGCCTTTTTTAACCTTAAAAGCAAATGTAAGAAGGAAGCTATTTTCACATAGGAAATCAGAAGATAATTGGTTTGCTCTATTGTGTAACCACCTCTTTTGTATGGGTGTTTTGTGTGGGGCCTTGGGCTTGTTAGTAAATATTGGAAGAAAATAAAAGATGTTTAGAAGCATTTTCCGCTAGAAGAGTTCCAAGTTAAAAGACAAGTACAATATGATTTGCTACTTCTAGAAGCAAATATGATGCCCTTAGAGATAGAGGCACTTTGTCAATTTGTTTTATATATGTGTAGTCTCTCTTGCTGCATATTGACTAAATTTTGAAAGAAAACTTTAGTGGCTACATAGTAAAAAGGGTGGTTCCATGAGGGAATGGTCTTGCTCAAAAAATGGAATGTTGAGGATGCGTTTCTTCTTTGTGATACAAAAAAACTACATAAAAGTATTAGAGATAAGGCACTTTTGCACATATGTGATAATCCAATACGTAAAGGACAATTCTACTTAACCAACGTTAGAGGAGACATCAACAAGAAGGTGGCTTATCTATGTAACTCTATATCCCTTCTTTATCTACGATGTCAAATTAGAATTGAAATATTGGGCTCTCATTATTTTAGAATTGAAATAGGTCGATGGATCAAGACTCCATGAAAATAGAGATCCTATTGTCTATACAATCAGGGAGTAATTGAAGATGAGCATCACACATTTCTACAATGTTTTGTTTTAGAACATTGTCGCCACAAATGGCAAATTACAACTAGAAGTTTAAAAGACCTCTTTGATGTAGCACCAAGGAAACTTGGTAACTTTATTGATGAAGTGTTTACTATGCACGCAATTTATATTTCCTCTATCTAATAGATCTTGTAGGTTTGAGGATGTAATAAAAAACCATTTTAGTTTTAGTTTCACTATTTTGTTTTGGGTGGATTTTAGGAAGCAAAAACCACTTTTTCTATTTCTACTAGGAAGCAAAATTAAATATTGTAGAAGATGTGGGTCAAAATTAGTTGGTGGTAACAATGAGGTACTACCTTAGTGGTATGGGTCTTGGCCTTGTAATCCTAGGTCATAAGTTCGATTCTGGTAGATCACATCAAGTTATAAACTTTGATAAAACTTGGATGCATCTATGTTTCAATTATTTCCATCCTCCACTCAAAATTGATGTTATGCCTTGAGGAGACGCAGGAAGAGGCAAAGCTGCTTGAAGTATACCGTTCTTCGCAGGGTCGGAGCCCCGGCTTACTAATTAGGCTTAACATGAATCTCATATGCACGGCTGAATTCCGCATTCACAGGCAGCAAATAAAGCCCGGTTTCACGTTGAGAGCGCCCGCTCGGACGCCATAGGATACAGATCGAACCTTAATCCAAAGAAGTCACGACATCTGCATACGGGCTTCGGTGAGCCAAAATTTCAGTAAGGTCGAGGAAAGTTTCAGGGAATCGAGCAACGCTGGAGGAGGACGCGTGAATGCAGCACGGCAGCGGGAGTGCTTGTGCTTGGGCCAGTAGGAGTAGGAGTAGGAGGAGAAGCTGAGCATGGCGTGGCGGTGGCGGTGGCGGTGGCGCTTCCTCCTGTGGAACGCGCCACACGGACATGGGCACTGCCGCTCCATGCTCACCACAACGACGACAGCGCCGCGCCGTTTCAAGAGCAGCAGCAGCAGCAGCAAGAGGCACAGACTGTCGAAATATCTGCAGGAAGAATGCGGGTTCTCCAGGTGCGCCGTGTCGGCGATGCGCCGAAAGGATCCGCGCCCCTGGAACGCGGACGAGTCCGAGTCCGAGTCCGACGCAGTGGCGATGGGAGTGGTGGACACTTTGCGACGCCATGGCTTCTCCGACGCCGACGTCCGTCGTCTGGTGTCGCACGTGCCATCGGTTCTGCTCATCGGCGCCGACGACCATGCACGCTGGTGCCGCACCCTCGCACAGGCAGTGGACGACCTCACTGAGCTCGGCGACGGCGACGGCAGCGCCCGTTTCTCGGAGATCGTGCGGTGGACGCGGGAAGCCCTAGGGCCGGAACGTGTGGTCGGGAATTTGCGGAGCCTGCAACGCGTCTTCAAAAACGAGCAGGAACTCTGCTCCGCCGTGCGGCGCCAGCACAGCCTGCTCCGCTGCAACCAAGAATACGTGGATCGGCGCGTCCGGCTGTTTGAGGAGTTCGGTTTGGAGCGCCATGATGTCCAGTCCCTTTTCCACGCCGTGCCCTTCGCTCTGACGCGCCCCGGCGAGTTTATTCGCCAACGTTACGATTTCCTGCGGGACATGGGCCTCGCCGTCTCTTCCGCGGCCTTGCGTCGTGGCTTCCAGCAGACGCTTCGTTATCGGCCTGAGAAGTTGCAGCACAAGGAGCAAGCGCTTGCAGGATTGGGCCTGGCGCAGGAGGAGATTCAAGAGGTTACAAGGAAATTTCCCTGCATTCTTTCTGTTTCATCCGAGAAGATGAAGAAGATCATGACCTATTTGGTCCACAGCGCCCGCCTCGAGCCCAACGTCGTGGTCAGATATCCCAAGTTATTGTGCCTGAATCTGGAGAAGTATATCATACCGCGGCATATGTTTTACAATTTTCTCAAGGAGCATCAGTTTTTTAAGCGTATTCCTCATCTGGCGCCGTTTCTGAATCTGTCCGAGAAGGCTATGCTCCAGACTTACATGAATGGAAATGATAAGCTAATCGGGTTTTATGAGCTCATTATGGAAGAGGGTAGAAATGGAGCACAATAATCTCAATTGCCACTTCTGCTGTCTTCACCGGGACGATCTGCGGCGCCGCGAGCGATGCCGATGCTCGGCTCTGATGGCGCTTGAAATGGTACCATTTCTGGTTTCAGGTTTCTTTAAATAAAATCAGTCTGTTGTCATCGTTTTCTGTATGACCGGACACTGAGAATTTCTAAAAAATAAAAATCTTGCGGTTTCTCTGACATTCGAAACATCTACAAAGAAGTTTGATTCTGAGGTTTTTTGGCCCTTATTTTTATTTTGAAAAGTTACCGTTTATATTGCAGCTTATCCAACGTCTTCCATGCAATTACTAGAAACGATTCAAAAATAATTTTTCTTATGCCTCCTCTTTTTTAATTGCTGTTTACTCGCTCATAATCATTTAAGATTTAGCGGATAAATGTACACGATGGACAGCGAGTTGCAGGAGATATGTTAGACGCGTAGGCCATACCTCACCAACTAGTTTCTCATCCTATAGGCTTGAGATCGGTCACCAACTAGTTTCTCATCCTATAGGCTTGAGATCGGTCTTTATATTTGCGGCCTTTATTAAAATCTGACGAATGTAGCATCTAGGATCTCCAATGCAACCTTGTGATAAGTTCACTTGAGCACAACTCAAAGTAACGAAAGCAGGGTTTTATGGAGGGAAATTCCAAATCAATTATTATGTTAGACATGGATAATAGATATAATGGCTTATTTGTGTACAGAAAAGTTCAGACTTGCATCCACCAATACTAGTTTTATTTGTTTTCTTCCTTTTCTTGCCGAAATTGGAATGGGAGAATTTATTATGGCTGCATACCCAAAAAGGATCTATTGGACAGCCAGTACATTCATTTCATTGGAGAATAAATATTGATTGAATAAAAGAAAAGGAAAACTGAAAAAAATGCTGCACCTATCCTGGATAGCTGCTAGTCCACATAACATATATCTGTGCTCTTTTCTAGGAAAGTGAATTCATTTCCTTTTCCTATCTTGAGTTAATGTGAACCCAAGTGAAGCTGGTTGATTAAGCTGCAAGATCTGATCAATATATTAACTGTAGGATAGTGGACTTCTTATTCCAGTTGATTACCCTTAACATGCTTTAGGTAAAATTTTTTCACTGGTGATTGTTACATAACCAACTTGTGTGTGTGCTTAGGATTACTCTTACTGCTTCCAATGAGATATTACATATTTTCAACCATTGTATCCTTGGAAATACAAATCTTTATATTTCTGTGTCTTCAAGAACTGCTCTACAAAATTTGGTCTCCTCTGTTCCTGCAAGATTTTGATTATAGGCAATGAATTGACATAGAGCTTCAGCTTGTAAGGGGAGTAGGTCACATTTGAAAAACAATATGGGATATGACATTTTGTATCTTCATCTTCAATTTGTCCAATAATGATATTTTTTGCATCCTTTCAATACTCTGTTAGTTTTTTGCACTGAGGCCTGGCCCTCAGATAGCATAGCCATAGACGACAGTAGGATATATGGCAGCTTGGAAATTTTGTTTGTTGATCTTCCAAGCCTATAAAGCTAATGACTTGCATGGGTTTTTAATTACATTCAGATCTTTATTTCCTCCTGTTATTTTTTACTTAATGTATTTAATTCTTCTTGCAATTCTTTCCTTCTCATATTTATTCTTTTAAATTTTAATAATGATGGTTGCTTCTTGTTCCTTTGATTTCGTCGTAAAAGACCCTGTTTCTTTTACTGAACAGTCTGAGTTTGTGATATTTTTGAATTCTAAGATGCCACTTTTGTTTTGTATGATAAGAAGTATTGTTGATCTTCGTGGTTTGAAAATCACAATTCAGCCAACCTTTTTAAGAATCCATTCCGATTTTTCAGAGTTTCTTAAACACAGGGAATGACATTGGTCTTGTTATGTCTGTTTTTATCCAAGGGGTTGAGTGTCTTCCTTAAAGTTAATGGTTGATGATAATTCATCATTTTTCAAGAGTTCTTCAATTAGCAAAGGTTAAACCAGGATTTATGTGAAGGATCCGTTACTTATGCAACCGCTTACACTCATTCAAGGCAGTAAATACACCTCTCTCATGCAATCAGCTCTAGCAGCTCGCAGCCTATTTTGGTAGGTCTTAAAGTTGCTATGAGGCAACACTCGCGGTACTCCAAGTTACAACCATTAATAAAGACAAGGGTAATAAAGATAACAATTATTCCTTGTTTACTCATGCGCCTCACCTATGCAGAGTTCATGCATGGTCAACTATTGAATGCGCTGGTATGGGCAGCTCATCGTACACATAATGACAACTAAGTCCTTAGCTCATGGGTGTGGGTGTGCTGAACACTGGTTACCATGAGCTTGCAACATTTAAAACTGTTTTACCTTGATTTCATCAGAATTTTAAAATTTGTGGCTGCAAATTAAAAATGTACAAGTCAACATAATTCAGTTCATTTGAATTTTAATGTGTGGAAGTAAATGGTATGAGTTTAATATGATCACTGTGACATCCTGTTCCTGGATGTCATAGAAAATGTCAAATATACGTTATATTTGTCATTATGCATTAAGAAGAGAACATGGCAAACATCAACCATGTGTAACATTTGACATTATGCATAAAGAAAATAATAAGGAAAATGCAGAAGGAAAAAGAAAATAATGATTTATTGATATGGAATAATGTATCTGTGTCATGCTTTGAGAGTTCCTTGGGCTTATCTTCCTTTGGCATCTATCCCTTAGAGTTTATCCATTACTACCACTACGGTTATGCCTATCACTGGCTAGAAGGGATGGCTAGTCCTCTTTTGTCCTACTTCACCTGTCACCTGTTACTCGCCTATTATTGACTCTGTAACTCCATGTTGATACAACATCTAATGCTTGGATATAAATACCTTAGGTCAAATCCCCAAAGGTCACATTGAGAGACATGTTTGTTATTACACCTTGCCCTTTCGGGTCTTAATTACAACTTTCTTTTTCGGGTCTTGTTACAATAAACACAATGTTAGTTATGAAGAGACACCATCTTTGTTATGCAACGACACCATTCGGAAATGAGGATGTGACAATCTACCCCCCCCATAGGTTTCGTTTGTCCTTGAATGAGTCCATGTTAATGATCTTTTTCCTGATTCAGTGCTACTTTCATGCTCCTATGCTCCAATACTTTGATTTCTCCTTTTAACTTGAAGTTGTCTATCCTAATGTTCTCTTACTTATTCTACAAACAAAATACAAGTGAAAAGAATATATGGGAATTTAAATCTTATTTTATCAATACTTATCTCATTCTCTAAGATAATGACAAGAGGTGAATTAAAGATCTACCAACCACCAATCACCAATCCTAACCAGCGTCACACAAAGTGCAACTCATATTTGGTTACATAAGTGAAGGTAGGGTAAACCCCTATTTCCAACTTTCATTGCCCTAGACATTTTACTTAGCTAATTAAAATATAAATTAAACAATGAAGAACATTATGAAGGTTATAAATACGAGTAAGGTTAAGATACTCCTTGATCTTGATCAACCACGGGAATTAATAAAAGTAGCTGTAGTTCTACCATAAGGGGTATATGATTGGATGATCTTTTTCGGGATGGTAGGGCTTGATCTTGCTTCCTCTCAACTTTTTCTTTAAAAATTAACTCTAGTAACTTGGTAACTTGGAAGAATTGGACATTGTACCAAATATAATCTAGAGTCTCAATGAAGAATGTTGTTGACCCATCCTCATTAATCATAGTAGTGTAATTGGTAAATTGTGGCTCTTGATGAATTTTGTCCAACAACATCATCTGTTTCTGAATTCTAGGATTTGACTTATTTATTGAAGATTCAAAGTAAGCAAAATATGAGCTGGCCAATGGAATTGCACATTGAATTGATGGGAACATCTTCTTCAAATCATGTTCATCTTCCAAGAATTCTTTTACACATCCATATTTTAAGAATTGATAAACACCACTTCTAACTTTTGCATTTTAGTCTCCACAAAGGATGAATGGCACTGGATTGATATTGGTATGAGTTAGGAATAGCTTATTCTTCAAACATTTCTTTATTTGGTTAATCAAGTATACCCATTGACAAAGTATAACATCTAAACATGTTGATTTGGCAATTAAATGTATGTTAATTGGATTTTTAATATCAATGCCAAGGCTATGTGGCTTTTCCGAAATCTTGATTGTTCTTTCTTTCCCATGATTTGAAGTTCTGGAATTTAGAAAATCATATCTTCTAACTTCCATTCAAGCTTTGTACCAATTTGAACTTGGCTTGTTTATAAAAGATTGCACAACCATCCATGCTGTGATTTCTGCAATAGACTAATCTGCATGGCTCGAAAGAAGAACTTCCACATGAACCTTTTTGTTTGTAAATACCTCTATATCCCATCTTTTTCATATCGTTTGGAATTGGTAAAAGAATTTCCATGGCAAAACTTTTTGTAGACACAAGACATTAGCATCCAAATTTTGTAACTCTACTAAGATGTGAGGGGTATTGATACTCATGTCAGCCCAAGGCCCATGGTGGGCGTAATGGATGTTGTTTTTCATTGGCTATGGACCTTGCAAGCATGTTATATGTTGCAACTTTCATTCTTGTTCTTGGATTCTCTCCTAGGTCATTTTTCTTCATGGGTATCATATACCTTGTCGGAACAAGATTATGATTTTCCATGATGTTGCTATTGTATGATTTGGTTATAGGCTGAATGGGTATACATCTTCATGATTATTTTGATTTATCAATTGATGCTTCACCTGACTAATCAATTCGTTGGATTAATAACAATTTGGCTACATTACCTAGACTCTTAATGACCTTTCTACCCTGCCTTAAGATACTGACTTTGGTAGTGTAACTAATGACACACTAGGGGTTAGTGATCTAAGACTATCTATCTACAGAGGTTAAACACTTAATCTTAAGAGCCAAGATGACCCAAGAGATTAGATTATTAGTCGTAGCAATTAAATCGTTAGCCATGGTTAGTTATCTAAGTTATGGCCTCTTAAGGCATGACTTAAGATATCATCGAATTATTAGGGTACCTAGATGATAAATCTAACCTCACCATTGAGTTCAGAAGGTAAAATATATTAGAAACGACGATTCATATGTTAGAAATTGACATCGTATGCTAAAATGAATTTTCGAGGATCTTAAGGAGTAAAAACTAATTTTTGGAGCTTTGTGGTGTAGACTTCACCATTGCATTCAAGAGGTTGAAATTTGTAGGAAAGGACTTTTCGTTTGCCGAAAAGGTCTTCTAGAATCAAAAGTTATGGCTTCCGAAGTCCAAAACTTTGTGTGTGAAAAACAAAGCTTCGGGAGAGGTCACCTATCTTAGTACTACTCCAAGATGAGCATGCTTAATTACGAAATTTTTATCCCAATTGCTGCTAACTCATAAATTTCCATTTTGGAATTTTTTAATGTTTTCAAATTTAAATTTTACCACCTATATTTTTGACATTTTTTGAATTTTTTGTTAATTGACGAAAATATTTGAAATTTTTCATCAATTGATGGAAAATTTTTCTGTTGTCAAACCTGGTAAGGGAGGTAGGATTTTACGGTGTTGGCAATGTCCATTGACGCTTTGGGGAAGGCCGGATTTCACGGCATTGGCAATGTCCATTGACGCTTTGGGGAAGGCAGGATTTTATGGTGTTGGTGGTGTTTGTTGGTGCTTTGGGGGAGATAGGATTTTACAGCATTGGTGGTGTCCATTGGCACTTTGGAGGAGGTAGGATTTTTAGGGGCTGATAGTGTCTACGGTCACCATGGATTGCCGAAATTTTTAGTGGGGTTTTTGGTAATGGCGGACGTGAAGGCGGTGGCGATGGACGTAAATGCGACAACAAAAATGACGTGTGCAATAGTTTGAAAAATGGGGAGGATGATGTTGGAGGGTAGGGTTTCATGCGGAGGCGGCATCAAGGAAAGAGGTGGTAGAGGCAAAAGGAAGGTGGTGTGGTAGTGGTAGAAAGATCAGGTGGCAGTGCACAAGAGGGCAAGATGACATGTGGTTGGAGGGCGGAAGACAAAACGATGGCAAGCAGTGCCAGAGGCAGTGGCAAGGAAGGTTGTTCTAGGGCCAGGGTGGCCCCATGCAAGGCTGCATGACCCGTGAGGCCCTTGATGGGCCAACATGACACAATGCAAGGCTGTGTAGCCCTATACAAGGTTGCAAGGCCCTTAATAGGCCAACATGGGCCTTTCTAATGTTTAAAATTTTTTTTCTTTTAATTTCATAATGGTAGAAGTTTTAGGGATGGTGAGTAGTGATGGGTGGTGCATGAGACAACGATGGGTGGCAGTGAATAGCAACAAATGAGGGTAGTGCGATGGCAGTAGGTTGTAGCATTGTGAGGCGGGGGCAGGTGGAGAGCGATGGCAACAAGCAAAAGTAGGTGGCAGGTTGGTGCATAGGTGGTAGAGAGGCCATTATAGGGACTTGCAAGGGCCCCGCGATGGCAACAAGCAAAAGTAGGTGGCAGGTTGGTGCATAGGTGGTAGAGAGGCCATTATAGGGACTTGCAAGGGCCCTAATGCGGGGGGCAGGGAGGCCTCTTAGCGACAACTGTATATAGATATTGTTTATTATTATTTATTTTATATTATTGTCAATAGTATTATTTTTGATTAATTTTTAAGTCAATTTCTCTCTATATATTACTATAGGTAATAAGGAGGCCATTATATAACATCCTAGTGATGTAGTGATGTGGCTAGGTGGCTAGCTTGTCAATTTTTAATAGCTGGCTTTGCCAAGGTGCAGGTTGCGAGTTTAATAAGTTAGAGGTCACGGGTTCGATCCTAGGCCCCAAATTTGACATTTGACATTAATATTTATTATTATTATTATTATTATTTTGTTGCATGCATAACAAGAAACTTAAAATGGTGATAAGTCCCAAACTGTAAGTCTGATCGGGATGAAATTTGTACCGTTGGAATTGTCTTCATGTTGGACATGGTTTTAGGGTCAAAAGCTAAGTTGGATTTTTAGGATTTGAAAGGACTGAAATAGCTTATTTTATCAAAAATGACATTACTACGTTGATGTATGTGTGACATGAGGACTTCTAAATTACTTAGATGATTATAAATGATATACCAACCCTTCAACACAATGATATAATACTTAACCTAATGATTTCATAAGTGTAATATAGTCTTACTCTCTCAAATCATGGTTATACCCTAGCAAGGTACTAAAGAGACGTTAGCAAAGTAAGACATCACAACATTTGCTACAAAGTGTTGGTTTCTCTAGGAGTCTCATGATAATAACCTTTATTAGTTGGGTACGGATGAGACAATCTTATGGCTAGGTTGACTTTCTTAAACTTACTAATGCATAGGTCTTAGGGAAGATGAGTAACTTCAAATACAAGGGTTAGGTGTTTAGGGGCAATAAATCTATACTTAGGCCATAGTTACTGATCTTCTAGAATAACTTAACAATGACCTTAATCAATTAACATTCTAATAATATTGCAAGATGGGTAAGAGTTACTTGGACTGGTGTATCTGTCTTACCAATGTCTCTTGCAGTTTCTGTACATTGATGAGGCATAATCAGATCTCTTGGTTGGTAATATCCATGAAAGTTACTTTACAAAGGAATCTTGATGGTTGGTGGGGTCCATCTTGAACATGAGTGCATTCATGGTTATCTTGTAGATGTGAGATCTGTGGTCCAGATTCAATTGTCCATGAAAATTGCTGGTGGATATCTTCTAGCTTACATGGATCATCTTAGACATAAGGTGCATTTGGTGGTGATCTATGGCTCTCCTTGGCTTCTAGCTCTATAGTTCCTCATTGGATTGTAGTTACCCCTTGGTTCTAATTGGCCCTTGGGTTGTGGTTTGCTCTAATACCAAATGTGACATTCCGTTCTCAGATGTCATGGAAAACATCAAAGATATGTTATATTCATCATTATGCATTAAGAAGAGAATGTGGCAAACATCAAATATGTGTAATGTTTGACATTATGCTTAAAGAAAATAATAGGGAAAATGCTGAAGGAAAAAGAAAAGAATGCTTTATTGATGTGGAATAATGTATGTGGGTCATGCTTCAAGAGTTCCTGGCGGTGATCTTCCTTCGACATTTATCCCTTAGAGGCTATCCATCATTGTCACCACGATTAGGCCTATCATTGGCCAGAAGGGATGGTCAATCCTCTTCTTGTTTTGCTTCACCCAGCACCTGTTACTTGCCTTTACTGGCTTTGCAACTCCATGTTGATATGATCTCTAATGTCTGGGTATAAATACCTTAGGTCAAACTCCCAAAGGTCACCTTGAGAAACATGACCATTATTAAAATGCGCCCTTTCAGGTCTTGTTACAATAAACACAATGTTAGTAATGAAGAGACATCATCTTTGTTATGCAGCAGCATCATTTGGGAATGGGGATGTGATAATCACTATGGTAGGGCTTGCAAAGTGTAGAACTCAGCTCATGTGAGCTGTGCATGTGTTTGGGGCATCAATTGTTTCTCTCCTGTGCTTTCAACTTCATTAATAAAGATAAGGATAATATTATCCATTTAAATTCTGAATTTTGAGTCTCTGCCAGAAAAAGAAAAGCCACTAGGTTATGGCTTCTGAGCATGTGTGAATTGATGCATTTGGGTTTTGGTATGAGTTTTTAGAATCAAAACCTAACAGGTTCTTCTTTGTTGCTTTTCATCTAATTTTCAAATTATTTTTACATACTTATGTCATGGTAATGTCATTTTTTAAATATAAATTTTACCAATAGTGTTAATAAAATGCTATATGATGAAGTAGAATGTTCAAGTATTTTTTTCTGAATGATTTTACTATTTGTCTCCATGATGTTTGCTATGCATTTCTGAAACATCTTAAATCCATACAACCTGACTTTATTGTGTTATCAAATTGGTTCACATAGATAAATAAACATTTACACTTAAACAACACATTTACATCATCATCCTAACCTTATTTGATTAATATATGGTTATGGAGCAGGTTCACTCCAATAATAAATCACCTTCCAATACTAAATCCAGATATGATGCAAAGACAACTTTTTGCTAGAAACAAGAAAATCAACTATCTTCAATTAATTTAATTAGAAGATTACAATAGGGTTCACACAACCCACAAGCATCCAAAATCCTATCACACTCAATTGATATTGCAGAGCATGAGGCTCTACAACCACACAATGTCCGTTCTCAATGCAAGACACAACTAATAGAAATCTCTCCCACAACCCAGAACTGAGATCTCGACTCACAAGTGAGATACAAGAGAATATAACACATAGACCAACACACCACAAGCTCCAAGCTGATCTTGGAGCTGCAATCACCTATTGCATTCACCTAGTCTCTCTTGCCCAGCTCGCCACTCTCATGAGCGTTTTCTTCAACTCCTGCTGCATACAAGCTCTCTCTCCTTGTATACAAGCTCTTCTCCTTTCTCATGGATAGATACATACATAATTATAGAGATCCAAAACCCTAGGAAGCTTTCTATTTGCCTTCCTAGATGTTTCCCACAAGGATTTGGAGTCTTTCAGATGTTTCCCAATCGAGATGCCACATTACAGCTTTTTCCCTCGTTGTCTTGGACATCTTTGGCTTTGCTTGGATGTCTACTGTGAAAACCCATCTCTCAGGGTAGACATCTACTATTTTTGGTGGACCTCTATATGATCTTTGGACGTCCGCACTTTTGATTAGATGTCTAAGGTTGGACGTCTATCTTGTAGGTGCCAAAAATAAAATTGCTTGTGTTGATGTCAAGAGCCTCAAGATGCCTTCAAACAAGTCCCCATAGATTCTAGAATCGCTTAAACTCATCAAGATGAGCCAAAAACACCTCTAAACATGCCAAAACATCCAAGAATCTTCATCATCAAAAGTCAATTCAAGAAGACACCCACAAATAGACACTCATCCAAGTTTTCTTCAAGCACGGAAACTTGCAAAAATAACTTGTTGGACAAAACACAAGGGAATCGGAAGAGGTGTTCCTACATCAGCTCTCCCACCTTTCAAAAAGTGAACTCATGTGAACAAGGGAGTAAGGGTAAAAGCGATCCCCCACTCAACAAGTTTGGTTTCATGGACCCATATGGCATCATCAGCGGATTGATCCACCCCATGGATCAAATATTCATGCTTGACTCCCAGAGTACTAGAAGCTTCCCTCCACTTCAGTACGATTGCCTTCATCTCCATTGTAGGCCTGGACTGATCAATAGCCCCCTTCAACTCATCGATGTTACCTTGTACGGTCTCCTCATTAGCTGGTCCATGATAGTGCACAAGATCTGAAACATTAGACATAAAAGATCTACCAACATCGTTTGGTAAATCAATATCAAAAGCATTATCATTGATCTTAGCCCTGATTTTGAAAGGCCCCATCTTCTTGGCTTTCAATTTAGAGAAGGTAACACCTCTCAACTGCTTCTTCTTTAAGTGCACCCAAACTAAGTCACCAACAACAAAATCAGGCTTCTGTTTGCTCTCATTCCTCGTGAGGACTCTCTCTTCAGCCTTCTTCTTAGGATTTGATTTTACTTGTGCATGAAGATCCCTCATCTCTTGCACAAAATCAGCACTAAGTTGAGCTTCACCATTAGAGCTCTTCAAGGTGTCCACCTTCTTTGGACAAAACTGATAGTTCACCTGAAACAAGCTTTTGCCAATAGCAACATGAAAATCATTATTATATGAAAATTCAGCATGACACAACAAGTTTTCGCACCTTTTTGGCTGTCCATCACACAAACAGCTCAATATGTTTAGTAAGGATTTATTCGCCACCTTTGTTTGGCTAGTAGATTGCGAATGATATGCAATAGAAAAATTCAACTTTGTCCCTAAAATCTTCCAAAAGGTCCTCCAAAAATGAGTTGTGAACTTGGAGTCTTTGTCACTGATAATATTCGAAGGAATAGCATGCAACTTCACAACATGTTGGAAAAATAAATTTGCAACATGAGAAGCATCACTCACCTTCTTGCATGGAATAAAATGTGCCATCTTGGAGAACCCATCCACAACAACAATAATTGCATCGTTCATACTCTTGGTCTTTGGAATACTACTCACAAAGTCCATTGACACACTTTCCCATGGACTTTTGGGAATTGGCAGAGGCCTATAGTGTTCATCCACACCTTTACCTCCTTTGAACTTCTAACATGTCAAACACTCCACAAATTTTATAACTTCTATTGCCATACCAGGCCAAAAATAGTGTCTACCCATAAGTTCCAATGTTTTATCATTGCTCATGTGACTTGCCATGCTACTAGAGTGCTTTTCCAGTTTTAAATTACAGTTCATCTTGAATATGATAGTCCCTCCACTGGCCTATCCTATTCATCAATGGCTCTATGAGGCTCCTCTAAACTTGCCCAAAATCAACATCATGCTCATACAAAGAAGCAAATACGTTCCAAATGAGGTACACTGAAATTTACCACATGCACCTTGGATAATGCATCAGCCACCACATTAGCTTTTCCACTTTTGTGCTTCAACACAAAATTGAACTTTTGTAATTGTGCAACCCAGTTCATGTGCGTTGCTCTCAACTTTTTTTGTGAGTTTAGAAATTGAAGTGCTTTGTGGCCTGTCATCAAGGTGAATTCCTTAGGCAACAAGTAATGCTTTCAATGCTTGATTGCTTGAAGAATAGCGTACAACTCCTTCTCATATATGCTATATTTTTGCCTTGACTCATTCAACTTTTCAGAAAAGAAAGCAACATGCCTACCTTCTTGTGAAAGTACCCCACCAATGGAAGTCTACTTGCATCCGCATCCACCTCCACCTGAAAAAGCTTCTAAAAATCTGGAATTGCAAGCACTGGTTCACTGGTAATCTTTGCTTTCATAAGTCAAAGCTCCTTTGGATTTCATTATCCCATCTAAATTCCTTATTTTTCTTCAACAAAGCAAACATAGGCAAGAAAATACTAGTAAAATTTTTTATGAATTGTCTATAAAAACTTGGTAAACCAAGGAATGATCTTACCTCCCTGACATTCTTAGGAGTTGGCCAATCCCTAATAGCCTTTATCTTGGTAGCTTCCATTTGAATTTGATTTTTAGAAACCACATAACCGAAATATGTGATTTCCCTCTTGAAGAAATAACTTTTCTTCACGTTGATCACCAACTGTGCCCCCTTCAACTTAAGGCACACCATCTTCAAGTGATCGAAGTGCTCTTCCTCATTAGAGCTATACACCAAAATATTGTCAAAAAAGGCAATACAATGCTTTCCAATCAAGTCCTTCAATACATCATGCATCAACCTCATGAAAGTAGCATGTGCATTCGTGAGCCCAACTGGCATCACCAACCACTCAAACAATCCATCTGGTGTTTTGAAAGCTCGCTTCCACTCATCATTAGGCTTGATTCTGATTTGATGGTAACCACTCTTTAAATCTATTTTGCTAAAAATTTCATCATTGGTAAGGACATCAAGGATATCATCCATCCTTGGAATAGGATGGAATAGGGAATTTGTACCTCATTGTTATTCTGTTCACTGCCTTGGAATCAATGCACATCCTCCATTAATTGTTGTCCTTCTTTGGCACTAGCATTGCTATAACTGCACAAGGTGAAATGGATTCCCTCATGAAGCCATTTGCAAGTAACCCCTCTACTTGCCTTTGCAATTCAGCTCTTTGATTTGGTGCCATTTGGTAAGCTCTCTCGTTTGGAGTGGTATCACCAGAAATGAAGTCAATTTGATGCTATACATTCCTCATCGGTGGTAGTCCATCCAATTCCCTCTTAAACACCTTGGGAAATTTTTCCTTCAAACTTAGCACACCTGTAGGGAGTTCAACTTGCACATCATCATGGTTAGTAGCAACTGTTGACATAACAACAAAACCAAAATCAGTTTAATCATGTTCCTTCTCTCCTAGAAGGATTAAGGAAGCATTAAGTGAGCTTTGTTGCCTCACTTGTTCAGCTGTCATAGGAATCAAATCATGGATTCCATTAGGTTTGGCAACACTCCACACATTCCTAGCTCCATCAAACTGAGCACCATTGTCAAAATTCCAAGGTCTACCAAGAATTACATCAGCACAGTCTATTAAAAGCACATCACACTTCACAACATCATGAAAACTCCCAATTTTAAATTTCAAAGTACATTGTTCGCTTACCTCTTGGGAAAAATCTTTCGACAACAATGCACCTTATAGGGTCTTGAATGAGGCTTAGTTACCAAATCCAATCTAGCAACTGCCCTAGAAGAAATAACATTTTCTTGGGCTCCCCCATCAATCAAAACATGAATCCATTCCCCACTAAGCAAACAATTTGCCCCAATCTGAAACAACAATTTCCTATCAGGATGATCTTCTCTATTCACATTTCCCATGAATGCACAAGAATTTAATTGAGAAACATCCTCTATTTTTGGCTATTGCTAATTTGCCTCCTTTGCCATTATGTACATCAACCTATCTTCTTGGTTTCGCACTTTTTCTTATTTTGAATAGTATGCTATATACCATCATTTCATCACCATATCTCATTTGGAATGTGCTTTTTCCCTTTTGTTTCACCTGAAATATGCTTTCCAATTTTCTCAATGAAGCATTCCATTTGGACCCAAATAATATTTACAAAACAAGCCCAATTCCAGGTGCTTTCTTTAAGCACTTGTTCTCTAAATAAGGCTATGTTTTCTTCCTTCAAATTCTACCATTTGATGCATTTAGTCCTTTCACACTAACCTTTGAAGCATATTTATAGCTAAATTGCTGACCATCAATCGATATTAAGTTGTGAGGCAAGACTGTTATTAGGTGAGACCTTGCAGTCTTTGTAAATGGCCTGGTCTCTTTTATGTAGCTAGAAAAAGTCTGTTTGTGTTTTATCGGCGCCGCTGATAGTCAATACATTTTACATAGTGGCAAAATTTGTATCAATTGTCATGCCACAAAACACTGAATTTTGTTTGTTGGGAAGGCCTAGAGGAGGTGGCAAAGTTTAAGCTGGAATTACTGGGTAGCACAGAGCTTTGCAGGAGGTAAGACGACTTTACATGCTCTTTAAAAGCAATTGTAAAAAATGAAATCTGACCATGGAAATTAATAAGATACATGTTAAAAATTAATGCAAAGGCAACAATTCTGCGCAGGTATGCATATGGGATTTAGGTTTAACAGAAAAATGTTGGATACAAATAAAAACATATAAAACAAATTTTTAAAAAGAAAATTTCTACATTTATTAAAGGCAAAATCGTCTGAAAAAGTACAACCAAATCAAATATCATGGGTGAACATCAAAATCAATAACAGGGCAACCATCGTCAGACCATAGTAGAACAAACAAGACAAAAATGAGTCTGTGACCTGGTCTCACACAAGAAGCGTCAACAAGCAACGCCGTAGCATACAAGAAAATAAGGATTAGACATCCACTGCCAAACAGACATGTTGGACCAAAAAACTGACTGGTGTCCTCTTTTGCTGGAGTCCACTTAATTTTTATTGCCTACAGACGAAATTTAATTTCCTCAAGTTGCATTGTCCATCAAAATCAAACCCATAACTTGGAACTTCCAAATCACTATTGAAGTACTTCTTCATTAGTAGAGCACAAACCATCAGACACAAGTTGTTAGCTATGAGAGAATTGAGATCCGAGACCCCCCTCCAATGGCTCTTGCCACCTCTTCCCAAAAACGCTAAAGGAGATTTCACTTGCTCTTGCTGTGACCTGCTGTTCACTTGCAGTTAGAAAGATCATGTTGTTGAGGAAATGCCAGTTTGAAATGACCTTCCAAGTTGAGTAGTCTCTGTTTCTAGTTCCATATGAGCTTGTTCCATTGCGTTTGGTTGGGATTTGTGAGGTCTTCCTCTCTTCTTAGGGGCCTAGATATCATGTGGCGTCAAGTTGGGACTTTTGTATATTTGCCTTTGTAGAGGGGATGATGTTGCTAATGTAGAAGGGGGGAGGCGAATCTACCACTGTAGAATGGGGAGGCAAATTTATCCCAGTAGCTAGGGGAACCTTTTGCTTCATGCAACTTGATGAAGGAAAGCACATGGTCCTTTACAGACATGTTGTGCTGGTTGCACCTTCTCCTGCTGTGGAGCCTCTTGTTCTTGGGTCTGACTTACTTGCACAAGTTGAGTTTGGTCTGCCTGCACTTGTTGGGTTTGGTTGGCTTGCTTTTGTTGTGTTTGGCCAGCTGTGGTTGTTGGTTGTTGTCCACTAGATTTGTAGAGGGAGGCGAAGCTGCTGATACTGGATTTGTACGGGTAGATTCCATTGGTTGAAGTAGAATTGTGGTATTGGGTGCATCCACTTGGTTTGAAGGCATAGAAAACTTGGACCCAGGAGGCACAATGGAGGATTTGTGGGGGCATGCTTGCTTTTCGGTCTTTCCTTGGTATCTATCTTGGTCACTTCTTGAGGTAGCATTCTGACATGATTGGCATTTTCTTGCCCAGCAAACTTCCATCATGTGGCCTGGTTTTGTGCAGGAAGAGCATGCAGATGAAGAGGATTCATTTTTTCCTGGTGACTATGCTCTCCACTGTTTGTGTGGGGTCGAGCGTAGTTACAATTTGGGGACAAAAAGGGGATACAAGAAAAATGCATTTTGCTAACTATGCTTGTCGGAGTTGAGCTGAATGCTAGTGCTGTGTTGTGGAGGCCTTTGGAGGCTATTTTGGTTGACTATGCTTGACTATGCTTTGGACTGGGGGAGAGCGTAGTCAAACACTTGGAACAAATTTTGTAAAATGTGACTATGTGCTGACTACACTCTCCACAAGAGGTTGATTATGCTCCTGATTGGGGTCGAGTGTAGTTTCGGCACTTGTCAAAACTTGCAGAAATTGGCTTCCAATTAACTATGCTTGACTACGCTCTATGTTGGTGGAGAGCGTAGTCTCAACACTTAGAAAAAATTTGCAAAACTGGATGCTTACTACGCTTGACTATGCTCTAGGGCAGTGGAGAGTTTAGTCTCAGCACTTATAATCTGTAGCGGCTAGCTTGATACTTGGAAAAATTTGCAAAATTGGCCTTTTGTGTTGACTATGCTCTCTACTAAGCTGACTACGCTCTGGGGCAGTGGAGGGCATAGTCTCAACACTTAGAAAAATTTGCAGCTTCTTACTTTGCGATGACATTTAGACAAAATTGCAAAAAATTAGTTTTTGGAGTTGACTATGCTCTCCACTAGGCTGACTATGCTATGGGGTAGTGGAGAGCGTAGTCCCAACACTTAGAAAAATTTGCCTCATGCTGACACTTAGACAAATTTGTAGTCGAGATGCAGTAGCCCAAATTTGGTGGCGTTTCACAAAGGAAGAACCCTTAACCTATTAAAATAATTGGTATCATCAATAAAAGAATTTGACTTTAAAAATTGGTGATTGAACAATGGCAATGAATGTTTAAGAGAGTGTTCATTTGCTTAGTGCTGAAGACCAGAAAGTAAGCACAAAAAAATTTTAATGATGCCTATTGAATGAAGAATATATGCTTACGAATAATATGGAGTGGAGATCCTAGAGCAAATGTAGATTACTTAACGGCTACAATCTCAGCGTTTTGAAGGAGACAAATCAGTAGAGTAAGAATTGAGTATACGCCACTTAAAATATTGAAACTGTTTGATGGAAGCAACTCCATTTGAAAAAAGTACATGTAGAATGTGCCTGGCTAACACGTTCAAAGTTAATATTACATCTTCCTTGCATGCTTTGCAACAGTATTTTTTAGACCAATTTGTAATAGCTGCACATAATTTGAATGCATTCTTGAAACTTCTTGCTTTGACCTTGTGTCACTAATTTGAGGGATAGTCTTATATTTACTTGAACGGTAAAATTGCTATGCGCAATGAATCTTTGAGATCTCTTAAGAGACATATTAAATTGCAGTTTCAGTTCCAGTAATTTTATGTTATAACTTTAACGGCTTGTTTAAAATGAGTTTTTGTCAGTTGCGTCAGAATGGTATTATTAAAAAATAGTTTTATAAAGATATAATACATGTGTACTTTCAATTAATGATCCTGCTGTTTTTGTGATTCACAACAATGTAATGCTTGTTCTATTAGATTGCAAGCAAGAAGACTAAAAGGATGATTGCCCAGAGACTCAATGCTCATCCTGCAAAGGCAGGGTCCTAGGTGGGTCGGCCAAAAGCCTAACATCTTTCAAGTGGCTACACCCAGGCTCAAACCCAGGTCTTATGATTTGAAAAACAAGCAATGTGCCATTCCTCCAAGTGACAGTCTGCTGTTTTTTGTGATTCATAGAAATGTAATGCTTGTTCTATTAGAGTGCAAGCAAGAAGACCAAGTGGCCAAAATCTAGCAAGCAAGAAGACTAAGCTTATAAATGAAAATTGGTATGTCTGAAAAATGTTTAAACAAAATTTGATTTACCATTCAAGCAGACCCAGACTGGCTCAATGTTGATTGTCATTATTGTTGGCTCCGGTTTTTCTGATCAGTGTTACAAAAATCTTTATTTTTGATTGACATCTTGATATTCTGAATTTAAAATTGCAATCACTGTTATAGAAAAACTTAGATATTAAGCAACTTTATAACCATTTTGAGAAATTCCATTCTGCTTATTATTTTTATAATTTTGGATTTCATAGTAGTTTCTGTATTATTAAGCTTAAAAGACACAATAGTAAATATTAGTTGTCTAATGCTCTGACATTCCTAAAACCGTAATTTTATTTATTGCATTATCTTTTAATTTACTTATTCATAGTTCTTTCTTTGGTTGTCAGAAATATATTGTTAAGACATTACCATGAGCAACTGTTAGTAGAATAGTTGTTGTCAGTGATAAATATAAGAAAATAAAACCTAAAGAAAATCTTAAGACATTCATGTGTTATTCTGTAGTTGATCATCCTGGGTAAAAAGTACAAATAAGGCACTGAAATGGTATGAAGTTGTGTTATTAAAGATTATGGGCAAAAGTGAAGGTATGCATATGTGTAGTAAGGAAATTAAGAAGAGACCAGAAAATCGTGTAGTGGAGGAATGTGGATTACAGACGCTACAGCGACAAGATAGACATTTTGTATTGTACAGATTGTGAGCATAATAAAAACTCGAAAGAGTGGACAAAAATTTGAAGTTTTTCATAAAGACACAAAAAGTGCACTTAACTTTTGCATTGATAACTGGAAATAAGGTTTCGGATGTTAGAAACAGGGAATTTAGAATGATGTGATGAGAATATTGACCATGGTAAAGTAGTGCTAGATTTCCCTTTTTACGGGATTGCATTTTTATGATTAGCGAATGAGGCATTTATAGAACAATGAGGTGTTAGCCTAGTGGTAAGGGTCTTGGCCAGGCAACACTAAGTCACAGGTTCGATTCTACTGGGCAGCACTAAATTATATATATATATATAAAATTCATAAATGGAATTCTGAAACTGGTTTGATAGATCCAAAGGGTCTTAGTGGATGCAATTCAAATTCTTCGCTTGTGTTTAATTACCATATTCTTTATTCTAACTGCTTTTTGTTAACTGAGCTGTTTTTAGTACAGTTTAGACTCTAGGGATCAATTAGATAAGGTCAGTTTGAATCATTATATATTGCAAAATGCCACTATATATCAATTTGACCTATTGGGATCAAACCTATGACTTGTAGGATGTAAGTCACAAGTCTTCATTAACAAGCTACGCTTGGAGTTGTAATCAATCAACTAAATTAAGCTAATTATTGACCCTGGATATTTAAGAATGTCATGGAAAGTCGAATGCTACTGATACGGAACATATTTGAAGATTAAAGTCACTTGTTCAGAAAGTGCAGATTAAATGCTTTAGCGGTATAGTCATTGAAGAATTGGATGGCAGAATTGCTGCAATGGAGTAGTTGTGATTTTGAAGAGAATTTTTTATCATGTTCTTTCTGCTTATTTAATGCACTATGAAGAATATATAAGAGATAGACTCATGGAAGTCATGCAGGAGAATTTGATGGCAGAATTTCTGCAATGGAGTAATTATTTTTTGAAAATATTTTTTATCATGTTTTTTGTGCTTATTTACTGTACTCATGCATATGGAGCACAAAAAGTTTTATCTATCTCAATTCATAGGATAGCAAGTGTTGTTTTCCTTATTGGATTTCATATAGTGTTTAAATGTAGTGTAGGAACACTTTCCCTTTCACTTCAAATTGTGGGTTCATCATCAAAATCATCCTAGCTATCAGAGGTGGCAGTGGAATAAGATCCCTTTGTTTCCTCTATAACTTTTTGCCTGGCTCAAAAATCATCCGAAAGATTAACCACAATTGAGACCATGAGTGGTGGCATACTTGTGGTATTGTAGATTATAAGTTGTGGTCAAGTTGTGGTGTGCTTGTGGTTTGAGACCACAGTTTGTGGTGTGTCTGAGAGCTAAGGACAAGGACCATTGGTCATGGAGCATTTATGGAAGGAGATCATGAGTCATGATGCAGTCATGGTTGGCCTGACCACGGGTCATGGTTGTCAAAAAGTTGCCAACTTTCTGCCTTTGACCTCCTTTGCAATTTTGACGAGACCATGAGGCATGGTGGACTTGTGTTGTAATACCATGACTTGTGGTGAAGTTATGGTTGACAAAAATAGTGGCTTTTTTCTTGTCTATAACCTGACAACTTGTGGTGTATCTCTAAGGATACCATGAATCATGATCAACTTGTGGTTGACTTAGGGTGCAGTAGGGGCGCTGAAATCGACCCTAAAATGATGCTAGAACGGAGCACAGACTAATCTGGGCAGGTAGAGGATGGAATGGACATCTGAGTAGTAGCAACAACAGCTGAAAATGGCTAAGATTGGAGGCCTTTTACATCACTTGAAGAATTGAATAGAATTTTTAGTAGAACTTGCTCTCTTGAGCACCAACGGGTTTTTGGTTGGCCAAGTAACCCCTCTTTTAACTTCAACTTATCTTGCAGACCTGCAACCACAAAGAAATTGACCAGGTGCACCAATGGATATTGATCTCCAAACAAGTTCTTTTTCTTCTTTCTTCTCTTGGTTGATAATAGAGGCGATATTGAATTGGAACAAGGTTGAAATTGGTGAAAGCAATGAGAAATTGAAATGCTATTGAAATAGATTAAATAACTAAATTATCTCAACTAAATGCGATAATTAAGACAATGATATGGAGGCAAACACTTCTCTTTTTCTATTGCTTCAAGCTTCAGTCTTACATCAATGCAGTTTGCTTGGAATGCCTCAAGTTTGAGGAGAGCCCATACATGGAATAAATAAAAATATGTGGAGGTGCATAGGAGCGCACTCAACTCTAAGCATGGCTGCAAATGATGCATCTAATAACCTACTCCCAACTCATGCAGTTTACTTCATGGACTTCCAACAAAGAAGCAATGGTCACATAGGGCTTTGGGTGGTTCAAAGGGTGAGATGCATGATATGTGGCATTGGAGGATCCACATCTGACGTTACTTTGTCTTCTTATTCCTTCTCTTTTTTAAAATACAAAATTGTGTCGTGTGATACATTACATAGATACATGGACCGACATACATGACTCACAACAACATGAAAATACATATCACTCCTACAGTGACATGGAAAATAAAATTGACTTGTGGGAAGCACACTACAATAACCTTATCCCAACTATATGTGGTTGGCTATGAGTTTATTTGTGCCATTTGCTTCTATTCATAGCCAAATAAGCATTAAGATCCAACAACAAATTGTAGGTTATTTGTTGTAATTGGAGTCCTCAGTTTGAGGTGGGAGTGTTGTATGAGTCATTTGGGGTTAGTTGAGTGTTGTATGTCCATTTTGTGTGAATTGCAAGTGCACTGCAGGTAGCACTTTGCTTATGGTTTGCCACTGTGGCTTGCAGTTGGGTTGTAGCCTATTGTATGTACATGAATTCATTTGGTAACTATGTATCATGGCCATGTTGTAACATTCCACCATGATATTACAGACAAGTCGCAGTAGTCACCAAAAGGCCACTACATGTACTGGTTTGGGCATTTTACTTTAAGGATCATTACCTAAAGCCTCAATGCGCATCTTGCCAAGTGGTGTCTTAGGAAGGTCAATGGATGAGCGAAGGCTAATCCCTTTGAGTGGGTGCACCCAGGTTTGAATCTACATCTTTTGGCCTGAGAAATAAGCACATTACTATCACTGTGATGGTCTTTGGCCATCTTACTTTAAGGTTTTTTTTTTTTTTTTAAAATCATCATCATTATCTATCTTAAGAAATAATATGAGGTTGGCTATATGAATTCTCTCATGCCATTCACCTTTTTCAAGAGCAAAAGCTTGATTTGTTTTGCAATTCATATATGCTCTAACAGGATCTTTCTATGTATGTTTTGGTCTTACGTGTAGGAGCTTATTTAAACTTTGATCTGGTAACCTCTTTTAAGAGTTTCAACATCTAATCTTTTAACATGGCCAAACCATATAACATGCTACTATTCCTATACTTAATTTGTGATAGATACCTCTTGAAGTCTTCTTCTAGAGCAGCGCAGCAAATAATTGAACTCAAAACTTGAGCATTTTTGATTTCCTGGTTTACCATAAAATCGTTCATCTATGAGTAGGCCTGAGAAAGATATTCACTGTATATTCATGAGGCCACCACGATTCATGATGAGCTACCACGATTTATGGTGAAGTCATGGTTTGAGAAAACTACAAGTAGCAGTTGGACTGCAGTTTGTGAAGACCTATGTTTCACATATCTTGGGGATGCTGAGACATAGGGATATGTCCCCAAACACATTTGGGAACATGAGGTTTTTGAGGGATGCTGCTAGGATCATTGGGGATGTGTTAGGTCCTAGTCATATTAGAATGTTTCTATTTTTCGGATCATTCCATTTTTGGATGCTCTTTGATTTCTTGCAAACCAGCCATGTTTAAGAAGATTTCTGTTGCTTTTAAGGCGCAAAAATTGTTATATGTGCTGAGCAACGGAATTATGAGATGTCTAGGGACGTCGCCGGTGCGTTTAGGATGTAGCCAAAGTTAGCCACATCCGACCTGTGTCCCGATATGAGTAGGGATGTGTTCCCATTGTAGAAACGTTCTCAACTTGGAAATTTTATATGCGACGTGCTCCTGCGTAACACTGGTGAAGACCTTGTACATCTACTTTCTGGAGAAGACCTTGTACATCTACTTTCTGGAGATCATTAAGACTTCACCTTAAGCATCACTTGGAGAGACTAGCAAGAGGTTGAAGGTTGTAGCAGGTTGTTCAAGAGAGGGATTGCCTTCCTTGTTGATTGTGGCTTAGCTTCTAGGTCACAAGGACTGTTAGTTTTGATCCCTATCATGATTGTATTCATATTTTGTTTCCATAATGTAATTTTCTCTTTTACTTTTAATTTCAAGAAGCTTTGTCTTGAGGAAATCGTTGTGCGTTAAGGTGTCATTGATTTGTCCTAGTTGGACTTGAACCTTGAACGTATGGTTTGTAACTGAATGCTCGAATCTTTAAGTTAAGGTCAACCAATATGTTAATAGTGTTGTGATCAAAATTTTTTTTTTATAAAAAAAACAGGAAGATAGAAAAAAATTCAAATTTGACTAAGGGTAAATGTTAATAAGACAAAACTAGGCCTGCAATTTTGGGGTTAAACAGAATGCCAGCTATAAAGGAAACAACAAGAACAACATGTTTTTGTGGCACGGAGTAGAGGTGGATGTTGGGTGTGACAAGGTGGGATAAGTTGAAGGACAGCTGCCTTGGATGCTTTGGCCATATTTACCATAGACCAGAAGTTGCACCGGCTAAAAGGGGCGCTTTGGTTAAAGTTGAAGGTAAACCACAAAGATGAACGAAAGATGGGACTTGGAAGAAGTAGTCAAGGTAGATATTAAAGAGCTTGGGATAACTATTGATATGGCTTTTTGTAGATATACATAATGAAAAAGAATCTCTATGTGTGCTTGTTGGGGTTAATGTTGGGCATGAATTTTGGTCTGTGGCTTCGGCTCTTAGGGGTCGTGAGTTCCCCGCCCTCTTTCCCTATACATGCCTGCAACACAAGGTAGGGCATTTCCCACTGATGTAAGTGGAATCCATCAAGTATATGTTATTTCATCCACTGGCCATGTAATATTTGATTTCACCGTTAAAATGAACGAAAGCTATGATACAGGCTCTACTATACTAGATATTCAGACCTGAAACAGTTAGCTTCTTTTTTAGCAAGAGGATAGAGAACACTGCAGTTTTTGATGTCTGATTACACAATGCTAATGAGAGAAGAATGTAGTATAGACTGTAGTCCTACATCTTCAATCACTTCAATCACAGAATCGCCACATCAGATAGAGAATAAAAGAGGAAACATCTGAACAAACGAAGCTACTAAGCAACACAAGTTATGCCTGTCCCACTGATGAAACTGGAATCCATCCAAGATTATGTTGTTTGAGCCATTCTTCATGCAAATGATCGATTTTACTGTTCGAATGATAGATTTTCAGACCTCAAAATGTTGGCTTCTTATCAGAAAGAAGATAGAGAAGACTGCGGTTTAAATGTCTGATTACACAATTTCCATGAGAGAAGAATGAGAAATATAGATTGTAGTCGTACATCTTACAGAATCCCCACATCAGAGAGGGAATAAAAGGAAGAAGCGTTCGAAAAAATGAATGTGCAGAGCAATAAAGTGAAGGTAATAAATCTCAATGGTCTTTTATGTAAGCATTCTTAATTTGACGTTTTGGTAGCAGAGTAGCTGTGCAAGTTCGATGGCAGGTACGTTGAAGTATATGGCTGGCTTCTTAGCGTGAGAAATGTTAAAATGTGTACTGTTTGGACGTATGCAAGCATTTTCTTTTTCTTTCCTCAAAATTTCCCTGTACTGGGACACTGAAAACCATTTGATGTGACTTGCGACACAACCACAGGCATAATGTGGCAGCAGTGTGAAATTATGTCAATGTGGCTTGCATGCACAGTTTGTCACATTTATCCATGAATTGTGATTTAAAATAACCTATCAAGGTGACTGTTTTTAAAAAACTTTAGCATATAAACTTTTTCACATTATCTTTCACTGTATGTGTCACGGGTTGGAACCATAAAAACTCGAGAAACAAATCTCCAGTACCCAATGAAAATTCTAAACATGATTATTCGTTAGTTACATTACTCAAAACGTATAAATTATGAGGTAACGTATTCTAACAAGAGTTGTATGTTCCTATACGATCAATGTGTTATGCTGCATTCAATTAGTTATCGGATTCTACAAGCTCTGGTAGCATTTCAACTTTCGATTTGATTCTCCTACAAGCTTTGATACCATTCTTAGGGTTTCAACAATAATAAATTGTACGATCAGAAACAAATATTAATACATTGGATTGGCACAACAAAAAACAAAATCATACATCTGAAGCCTATAATGAACAGGCAAAGAAACTGAAAGTAAGTTCTAAGCTCTTACCACATTGGTGGAAACACCTTATCAATTCCATTACGCTTCGTTATAATTTATACAAGTGGCTGTTTATAAGCTTACTAAAGGTTCATTGAACATTTGAACCTAAACATATTTTCTGATCACATAGGAGTTTCTAAAAAAATCTAGTGGTTAATAATGTTGGCATTGTTGTCTATCTCAGCACAATGGAATAAAATCATTAACAGAAAACATATACAATTAGGGTAAATCTTATGAATGTGGGATCTCATGTTCTTCCACTTGTTTCAAGTGAACCTTTTTTAATCGGTACCTCAATTTATGAGCTGGATTATACAGGTATACAATCTTAGAGTTTTGAGGTTCATTTGTAAAGCCCATCTTTAAATGTTTTTGTAAGTTATGAATGCTGCATTGTGGTCCTAAACTTCTATTTTTCTTTTTGTGTTTTTCCCCAACTTTTGTATTATCCAACAAGAACATATACTTGCAGTTAATTTTCATGAAAAATCACACTATTTAGTTTTGTTTATACAATTGTCCATGGGTTCTACAGCCCGTATCCTAACAGATGACTGTGTTCTGTAAAACAAATGAAAATTGGGAGACGAGTCTTCTAGCTACTGTACAAAAGACTATAGAGCTTCTGTTCAACCCATAATGAGTTGTTTGGAGCTGTAGTTTACTCCATTGCCATGCATCATTCCAAACATTTGAACCATGATCAATTTGGAGAGATTTGGTTGTTGCTTTCATTGTAAGTTCACCTACTACAGCTTTCTCTTTGCAGAGTAGTTTTCATCTTTATAGGATTATCAGTTGAGTTATGCTCTCATAAGATGCTTGAGTAAATAATATAAAAATATGACCTTTAATGTAAGATATAGAAACTTTGCTAAATAAATAGTTGAATTCAATTTTTGTCTAATACATTTGAATGGATTCAATCTTATGTATTAAACTTAGATTAGGAGTAAGAGTCTTGGCCTAGTAACCCTAGGTCACAAATTTGATTTAAGTGAGCAGCACTGAGTTATAAACTCTTAAAAAATTGCCATAAAAGGAATTCTGAAATTGGTTCTATAGATTTTACAGGCAGAAATAAAAAATTTCAATTTTAGTTTCAAAATTATGTAAAAAAATGAACATAAAAAATATATAAAAAAGAGACTGAATTTAGACTTTAATAATTATTTTATTTTGTAATTACAAGAGTTTTTTTTATCAAAGGCTAGAGTTTATTCTAGATAATACCATACCTCTAAATAATACTTAAAATGATTTTAGGAAGATACATAAAGAAAATAATTAACTTTTGATTGTCTTTGTATAAAGACTTAATAAAGTTTTTCAGTTTAATTATCTTAATGCTTAGTTTGAAAAAATAATGTGAAAATTAAGGTTACATAGTAAACTAAGTTATCACATTAATAGTTGAAATAGGTCAACTTAGGTTTCACATTGGATACATTATAAATATATAGAGAAACAAAGAAAATAGAAAATGCTATGAATAGGTAGAGAAATGCCTGGTTGGCATTTGTATAACTTTGACAACCTATTGTGAAGGTCTCTTAGTCTATGCAGTCCATGGCGGTGGGTCTTTTCTCTGTAGCTTAAATGATCTACAACTTGTATACGAATACGTTCCTTTGATATCTTCTTTTTTTGCGC
Organism: Gnetum montanum; assembly: GCA_015680685.1. Lineage (NCBI taxonomy): Eukaryota > Viridiplantae > Streptophyta > Gnetopsida > Gnetales > Gnetaceae > Gnetum > Gnetum montanum. The sequence continues at coordinate 95,923 of MNCI01004047.1, read as the reverse complement.
TATGGTGGTGGGTCTTTTCTCTGTAGCTTAAATGATCTACAACTTGTATACGAATACCTTCCTTTAAATGATCTACAACTTGTATACGAATACCTTCCTTTGATATCTTCTTTTTTTGCGCTAGTTGAACAACTTTTTGTATTTTTTTTTCATGGCCATCTTCTTTTCCAGTTGCTGGGTAATATATTCTGCCAGAATGGCTTTGACAGTACATTAATGCTTAATTTTTGATTTTTTGCACAAAAAGTTAATAAAATTTATAACAAAAGGTCCAACAAACATGAGACATTAATTTTTTGAACAGACATGACATTTTTCCGAACTCAAGTAAAACGTAAAATTTTCTTTTCAAGTATGACAACTAGGAACCTTGTGCATGTATTGTTACAAGTTATGTATAAAATATTCTGATTTCTCTTTAAATCTTAAAATAATATTCTAGTGCATGATGAATAATATTTTAATAAATAACTGGAGTATCAATCCCACTAAAAGCGCGGACAAGAGACATAATTCACACGTCATGCAGGATGAGGGACGTAATATACAGAAGCAAACATATTCTTGCTCTGACGTGAAAGGGATGCATTGATGCTAATCCGAACTCTGAATTAAAGGTTAAATAAATGAGTGTTCTGTAGAGCAAAATGCTCCATGAAGTACTGCTGGCAGCAACTATGACCGGCCAATCGTGGAAGAATAATGAGGAGAGCAACCAATCCCGAAAGAGATGAAACCTGAAAAGCAAGTTCTTGATGCTGGGCACCTTGGAAAAAGAGATCAAGATAGCCGATTATTATTCCATCGGATATGGATATTTTGTTACAGTTGCTGATGCTTTGCTTGTGCAGACGATGACGGGGGAATCGATCAGGTAGGTGGCCAAAGTCCATGGATATAAGATAGAAGCACTCTTTAAGTTAACAGTCTAATTTTAGTCAGTCAATCAATTAAGGTCTTGCTATGCATCAAAAGAATCTGATTTGTGGAAGCCAGAAATTGAGGATTTATGATTCTGAATGTGTTTGGGTACATGTCCTTCAAGTGGGGATAAGTTTGTAGCTGGGGACGTGATAGAAAAAATTTAAATATATTAGTTTTTTTAAAAAATTAAATCTCATATATCATAAAAAAACATTGTAAAATATAGAAAAAGTACAATGTAAATCCAAAATATTGTTAATGCTTAAAAATTGCACAGAAGATTGCAATATCACTATTACACTGAAGCAAAAAAATTTGCAAAGGTATGGAGGGCGTCTAATCCATTTTCTTACAACAACCAAAATGATAGCAATAAAATGAAACCCTTTTGTTACTCAATCCAATCTTTTCAAGAAAGAAATTAAGCCTCAAGCCTCAATCAAATTTATAACAAATCATGTTTGGTAACACTTTTGTTCAATGACAGCCTGTGAGTAGGACCGGGCCATGTTCATGAAGATGACCACATATAAGAAAACACAACTTAACTAGGCAGAGCCGAGTAACTCACCTCATCTACAATGATCTAGAACCTTGGGGACCTTGGGGAATCGGCACGGGAAAAGTAAAAACAGAGCGCCATGAGTTTGCATATGGCCATTGGCCACGTGCTGGTGGGCTTCGTTAGCCCATAAGCAAACAGATTTTAAAAAAAAGTTGAACAAGCATCCATCCGTCATCATGACTCATGACCCATGACGATGACCCTGTTTTTTCTTTTTTCGTCATCATGTCCGTCATCATGACTCATGACCCATGACGATGACCCTGTTTTTTATGAAAAAAAGAGCAAAAACCAGCAATGACCAATAAACACGCGTGAATGTGAGTCATGGAACCTTTGACGCTGCCAAAGGCCAATCCATGCAAATGGAATGTTTACCTCGCACGCCTTGTTCCAAACTTCATTTCCGTGTGACCCAAACTTGGCCCTTCGGCCTTCGGTTACCAATGTAGCCCTTTCGTGATTTCCGCGTGTTTGTTTATTCATTCGTACTCCCTTGTTTTCTGTGGTCTGTGTCATGCCGATGCCATGAATCTTGATTGCTTGCTGGCCACCAAACAATGAAATGAAGTTTCCGTAAGATTCAGAGCAGATAAGTATGAATTTAATGCACAATGTAGACATCCAGAACAGGGCAAGAATAATACGAGGCAAGGAAAGACGACCATTTCAATGTATACGTACAGACAAAATTTCACTGGAAATTATGAAATACTTACCCATTGCAAATTTAATTAGACAAAATTTCAATGGAAATTATGAAATACTTACCCATTGCAAATTTAATTTGCGAATTTAATGTGCTTCCGTACGTGCTCGTGAACAGTTCATTAAAAGTTATCCTCAATCACGAATCTGTGGCGCATAGATGTCTGGCGTGAATCCGATTCTGAGGCAGCCAGCCATGCTGGCTTCCGATTCTTTTCCTCTGGACACCAACACAAATTAAAGTTAGAACGCTATAAATAAATGCAGAAACGCCATTGGCCACTTCGGAAAAGAGCAAGCAAAGCAGAGCAGAAGCAGCTGCAATGTCCGGAGTCCAAAGAAATGGAGGAGGGTCGGCACAGAAGAAGAAGAACAGGAGAGATATGGCTTCTTCTCATAATAATACTAATAATGCAACCACCGATGGTGCATTGTGCCGCTGCTGCGGGCCCCCTTCGTCACCGAATTGGAAAGAGCCTGATCGTGATATTGATATTCATCATGTTGTTGCTCCTGCTGCCACTACCAGGTCCAAGACGTCTCCTGCCACTACCAGGTCCAAGACGTTGATGAGGAGGGTGTCTGATGTGAACGACAAGGCTGCCAAATTCATAACCAATTTCTACAGCCAGCTCAAGGGAAACAGCGACGCTCCCTCAGCCCAACTCTCTAAATCGCAATCATCAGCATCGCAGCTCCCTTCCTCTTCTTCTACTTCTTGATTACTAGGATTAGGATTATTATGATTATATTCATATTTTGTTTCCATACTGTCGTCTTCTCTTCTACTTTTAATTTCAAGAAGCTTGTCTTGAGGAAATCGTTGTGGGTGAAGGTGTCATTAGTTTGTCGTAGTTGGACTTGAACCTTGACCGTATGGTTTGTAACCGAATGCTCTAATCTTTATGTAAAGTTCAACCACTCTGTTAATAGTATTGGTGATCAAATTAAAAAAAATTCAAATTTGACTCAAGGGTAAATGTTAATAAGACAAAACTAGTCCTGCAATTTTGGGGTGAAACGGAATGCCAGCTATAAAAGAAACAACAAGAACAGCATGTTTTTGTGGCACGGAGTAGAGGTGGATGTTGGGTGTGACAAGGTGGGATAAGCTGAAGGACAGCTGCCTTGGATGCTTTGGCTATATTTACCATGGACCAGAAATTTCACCGGCTAAAAGGGGCGCTTTGGTTAAAGTTGAAGGTAAACCACAAAGATGAACGAAAGATGGGATTTGGAAGAAATAGTCAAGGCAGATATTAAAGAGCTTGGGATAACTATTGATATGGCTTTTGATAGATATACATAATGAAAAAGAATCTATGTGTGCTTGTTGTGGTTAATGTTGGGCATGAATTTTGGTCTGTGACTTCGGCTCTTAGGGGTCGTGAGTTCCCCGCCCTCTTTCCCTATACATGGCTGCAACACAAGGTAGGGCATTTCCCACTGATGTAAGTGGAATCCATCAAGTATATGTTATTTCATCCACTGGCCATGTAATGTTTGATTTCACCGTTAAAATGAACGAAAGCTATGATACAGCTCTACTATACTAGATATTCAGACCTGAAACAGTTAGCTTCTTTTTTAGCAAGAGGATAGAGAACACTGCAGTTTTTGATGTCTGATTACACAATGCTAATGAGGGAAGAATGTAGTATAGACTGTAGTCCCACATCTTCAATCACTTCAATCACAGAATCGCCACATCAGATAGAGAATAAAAGAGGAAACATCTGAACAAACGAAGCTACTAAGCAACACAAGTTATGCCTGTCCCACTGATGAAACTGGAATCCATCCAAGATTATGTTGTTTGAGCCATTCTTCATGCAAATGATCGATTTTACTGTTCGAATGATAGATTTTCAGACCTCAAAATGTTGGCTTCTTATCAGAAAGAAGATAGAGAAGACTGCGGTTTAAATGTCTGATTACACAATTTCCATGAGAGAAGAATGAGACATATAGATTTTAGTCGTACATCTTACAGAATCCCCACATCAGAGAGGGAATACAAGAAAGAAGCATTCGAAAAAATGAATGTGCAGAGCAATAAAGTGAAGGTGATAAATTTCAGTGGTCTTTTATGTAAGCATTCTTATTTTGACGTTTTGGTAGCAGACTAGCGTGCTAGTTCAATGGCAGGTACGTTGAAGTATATGGCTGGCTTCCTAGTGTGAGAAATGTCAAAATGTGTACTGTTTGGACGCATGCAAGCATTTTCTTTTTTTTTTTCCATCATAATTTCCCTGTACTGAAAACCATTTGATGTGACTTGCGACACAACCACAGGCATAATGTGGCAGCAATGTGAAATTATGTCAATGTGGCTTGCATGCACAGTTTGTCACATTTATCCATGAATTGTGATTTAAAGTAACCTATCAAGGTGACTTTTTAAAAAACTTTAGCATATAAACTTTTTCACATTATCTTTCACTGTATGTGTCACGGGTTGGAACCATAAAAACTCGAGAAACAAATCTCCAGTACCCAATGGAAATTCTAAACATGATTATTAGTTAGTTACACTACTCAAAACGTATAAATTATGAGGTAACGTATTCTAACAAGAGTTGTATGTTCCTATACGATCAATGTGTATGCTGCATTCAACTAGACTAGTTATTAGATTCTACAAGCTCTAGTAGCATTTCAACTTTCGTTTTGATTCTCCTACAAGCTTTGATACCATTCTTAGGGTCTATCAATAATAATAAATTCTATGATTAGAAACAAATATTAGTACATTGGATTGGCATAACAAAAAACATATTAATCCTTGTTAAAAAATATTACTTCATGATACATATTTTTGCAGATTTTTAGATTTGTTAGCTTGAATAAGAGTTTTACTCCAATGATTCATTCAAGCTATCCTTGAACACTATGGAATTAATGTTTTGCATGCCTGTTATTTCAAGTCTGTTTGCTTATTGAATTGACTAATTCTGAAATGGTTGAGAAATCATTGGATCTTATAGTTTTTATGGATCAATGAATACTTTGATTACGTAGGAATGGGAAGTGGATTTTGATGCTGACTCTTCTCTTCTCTTCTGACTACTCTAAAATTCTTTGCTAGATTGAATTAGAAAATCTTATTTCTACTTTTTAAAGTTTCGAAATTAAAATTATTGGCAGCATTGGTACAATCCTAAAGAAAGAGTCAAAAACATTACTAGATGGTATGCAACACACACGTCATTTTGTAGAGATTGATTTACGGCATAAGAAGACAAAATTAAAACTCAATGCTGGGAATAAATGTTTTTCCTATAAAATTACATATTATACTTTGTGAGGATGTTGCAACCATTATTGTTGTGAAGGCAATGTTATTGGACTCTGTCCTATTCTCAATAAAAAAGTTGTTCATGACAAAAATAAACAATAATTTTTAGAAAAAATAAATATTGGTAGTTTTCATGAGGCATAAATGAAATCTTTTTCAACAAGTTCTCAAACTTTTACTAATCCTTTTAATTCTAAAAGTGTCAGTAAACTCTTGATATCTAAAGAGAATTTCTCTTTAAAAAAATACAAAATTTTTAGTAGGGACCAACAATAGAAATACTGATGTAAATAGATTTTACTTAGTGCAACATAAAAAGAAGAGGCTTGCACATACTGGTTTCAATATAGTAATCCAAAGGTATTTCATTCTTTTTTTACTTCTACTACTGTTCCAAATGTTTTTTTATCATACAATACTTTTTCACTTATAAGTGAAATAGATTGTGAGACAAATGTTGAGTTGGAAGAAAGAAGGATAGGGGCCTCTTACTCCACATTTCAATGTTAGTTTTATCATGGAATGTGTGAAGCCTTTTTGATAGGTTCTAAGCAAAGATTGTTGTGGAGTATTTTTCAAACCTCGATTTTCATTTCTTCTAAGAAATTAAGAATTTAGCTCATAGTATTAGTTTTGTTGGTAAATGCATTTTAAAAATTGTATTATTTTTGTTGTTGCTCATGCAGTTAATAAAGGAGGTTTTGCTATTCTTGTTAATAAAAACTAAACTAAAAAAGTTTTGAATTCTAGTTTTGACAACCTTGGAAGAGTTATTTGGATTACTTATCATAGTGAAAGTGGTGACTTTGAACTTTATGTTATTTATGCTCCTAATAATTCGAAATATCAATTAAAGGTTTGGAAATATCTGCTATCTTTACCTAAAGTTCTTTGGATAATTATAGATGATTTCAATATAGTTGAAAGTCATTTGGATAAACTCGGTAGTATTTCTCCTAATATGTCTTCTCAACATAAAGAATATTAGTGTAATTTCAAAGAAAAATATTTTCTTTTTGATATTAACTTTTTATTCCCATCTCATTCAAATGGGAAGCATTATACTTGATGTAATTATCAATAAGGAAATGATAGAATTTATTGTAGATTTGATAGATTTTACATCTCTAATGTTTCCTTTTGGAAGTCTACAACGAAAGTAGAAGTGCATATAGATGCTACTTTGTCAAGAAATTTTCTTATCAACAATTTTCTCTTTGAAATTAATTCTTTATCTTTTTGAAAGTATGAACACTTTTTATATTTATAAGATCTAGTGGGAAAAATATTTTGAAATCTTTATAAAATGCTAGAAAAAACCCTCTTGGTGCTATTGGCTAGATTGATTAGTGGTAACAAACTACTTGTAGAGTAAAAAATTATGCTAGATGATTTGGAAAGAAAATCGTTAAGCATAAGTGTCAAGTTGAAGAAGATCTTGTAGAATCTGTAAAGAAAATATAAATTTTTTGAGATTAGAATCCCTTTGATTTTGAAACTCAAAAAGCCTTGGCTAAAGCTCATTATACGAACCAATGTTGGGACGCTTTTGAAGCTTAAAATGCTCTTATTAAAAATTGCATGGATTGGCTAAAAATTGAAGATGAACCTTGCAATGAATTTTTTAAAATTTTAAAAGAAAAAGGTCAAGCAAATTTATTGGAATCACTTTATATAAATGATTCCATTATTAAAGATCTTGAGACTATTAATAGTTTTTTAGCAAATCATTTTTCTTTTGAAGGTTTTAGTAAGAAGTCATTCCAGGCCTTTAGTGTGCATATTCCTTATTTCATAACAAAAGTACATAGAAGTATTTTTGAAGTAGAAATTATAGTAGAAAAAATCAAAGTAGCAACCTTTAGTTTAGTAGATAGTAAAGCTCTAGTTTTTGATGGGTTTCTATTAAATTGTTTAAGAAGCATTGGGACATTGTTGGAGATAGTCTCTTTTATGTTTTTCAAGAAGCTAGTAAAATTTTTTTTCTTAGTAAATATATTAATAAAGATATAATTCATCTTCTTCCCAAGAGTAGAGACCTTCAACGTATTAGTAATTAGAGGTCTATTATTCTTTTTAACAATACTTATAAAATTTTAGCTAAATATATGGCTTGTTGAAGTTAGAAGGTTATTGAAGATATTAGCAAACCTTCATAGATTGGTTTTGTTAAAGGTAGACATATTTGATACTAACCAAAACATTGCTTTATTAAGTTAGGTTATGTTAAAACTTATGACATGATTGAATAAAGTCTTATTATTTCTTGTCTTTATAAACTGGACTTTGATGATTACTTTATTCATCTTATTTATATCTTGATCAGTGATGCTAATTTTTAAGTTGCTATTAATTTTGGATTGAGTTCCTCTTTTTCTCTTCAAAAGTCAATTCATTAAGATTGTTGATGAGTCATGGTTTGTCAGGTCTTATTATCGGACCTCTGATATTAGGTATAAGATACCAGGTCTAATAGGTCCCGATATCGAACCCCCGTTATCGGATATGCAATATCGCGACCTCACAAGTGATATTGGGTACACGATATCGTGGTTCCTGTGTCGGCCTATAAATACACATGTAGGCACACGGGAAGAGTCAGTTAGAAATTAGTATTAGAGTAGGATCTTTTTGTCATTTTTTCCTCTCAACCCTCTCTCCCAATGCATGCCCACAGTGTGGTGATTGTAATTGTATGGCATCATTTATTTGAGTGTGGCGTACTTGGACACACACAGGACCAGAAATAAAGATCAAGATTACTTCATCATTGCAACATTCACTTAGTTTAAATTGCTTAATTAATTATTATTTTTGTAGTTAATATCTCTTCACCCTAAACTCCTTAAACGCGGAATGAGTACGACTTAATCACAAGCATTTAAGTGTGACTACTTGGTAACCTAGTAGTGTACCTAGGATCTGCACTTGGTAATCCCAGTAGTGGTCATGCACAAGGTCCAAGATGTGTATGGATGATTAAGGAATGGATGCTCATCGCACTTAGGCTAGTTTAGATTCTCTCCTCCTATTTCCTCTTAGCATAACTCTCTCTCCCTTTTCCTCCTAGCTTAGCTAAGATTATTTTCCATCGCCTCCAGAGTAGTATTAGTTTAGGAACATATCATACACCTCACTCTGGACTAAATCATATGTGACAAAGCATATACTAGTCCAGGTGGGAAGACAATGAACTACGATCAACGAGTAACTATCTAGATACCACAACTTGCCTGTCTGTGGAGTTCGACCAGATTATGTGTGAAACCCTCGTATTCGTATAGTTGAGTGTAGGGGTACCTTGCCACTCATCATTGGCGCCGTTGCCAGGGACGATGCTAGTTATTTAGATCAGTTACATCATACAAGATTACCGTAACAGGTATTAACGATATATCTTTTAGAAAGAATAATTGCAATAAATCACACACCATTTTACAACCATGTCTCTTTCACAAGATAGTGATAACGTGACATCTAGTGAGGCAATTCATTGTGGAACCAATAAAGAAGTTTGGAGTACTCAATCTTATGCAGGATTTTTACATGTTCATAGACACCCCAACAATACTTAAGGACTTTTGGCATCCAACTCTGACATCCCTAGTGAAGATGGGGGATCCCAGGGAATGAGGGGGCCCATAAGGCCTAGGACCTTCTCAATAGTTAACAAGGATTTATCCAGGGATGATTGGGAGACCTACAATAGTCATGATAAGTCTTCCAGTTCTTCCTCTTCCTCTGCTCCTTCAACATTAGGTTGTGACATAGATGACTATCTTTTAAGGGGTCATCGTAGAAATAAAAATCAGGCCCACGAGCAAAGTCAGAAATGCCAATATGAACAAAGACAACATTGTCCCAACTTGCAAACTCATAACCTACCTAGTGACGATGAACCCTTGCTAGCCACTAAGAGCCTAATGCATATACAAGAGGTTGTTCAAATAGCCCGTAGGCATTGTAAGGAAAGCTGTCTACCCATGCTTGATTTAAACAAATTTTCCAAATTTTTAGGAGGCTATGATTTAGAT
>MNCI01004047.1:48294-74900 GCA_015680685.1 Gnetum montanum | reverse complement strand
AGCCCCTTGTGTAGTTAATGATTAATGTGACTTAGTAGATCCCATTCCAAGTCTGGCCTCAAACAAACCACTTCCAGTGACTTTGCATTAATGCATTTGGCCAATCCATCCTCTTAAAGTAACAAAAATGCCTTCACCCAAGAGCCACCACCATTTCGACGAAACGAAGGAGAAGAGAATGGGAAGTGAGAAGGACCTTAGTTAGAGGGAACATTTTTATTTTAGTTCCATAACCAGTGCTTGTAGCCCAAATGATTATTTTATCTAAGGGGTGTGCTTTGAATTCTCACTTTTTGTTTTGTTTTATGTGTTTGTATGTGAGAATCACACCATGCAAAGACTTTGTTATTTTTATTAGCTCAACTTCTCGATAATTGAGTAACGTCAAAATGGTAAGAAAACATCCAAGCACCCAAGAGAATGGCCAACACAAATGCATCAAGTTCCCTTGAAGTCACACCCTTTTCAATCCTTGACTCCTTCCTTAGTTTGAGAAATGCCAAGTCACCAATTTGTTGATAGTTCTTATTTAGAAAGGGACTGTACATTTCCAAGCCGAGAGAGACCATAGAACTAGAGGATGTATGGATGAAGTGTATCTATGCCTTCATTGTGGGCATGAGTTATTCCCCTAGTTCATTCCATGCATGTTGGTGGGTTGCTCTTTCGATTAGCTGTCAACCACAGGGTGTCCATTTGTTGTGTCGTTGCTACATACAGACACCTTTGTATCAGAGTTTCTAGGGCACACCGGTTGCATGTAGGAGATGTTGAGCATTCCTCTATGTCATTACCCGATGAGTCACTGTATGTGATGCATGGAACTTCTTCTTCTCAATCTTTCCATAAATGTTTACCTTAGATATTTCCAAGGAAAGATCGCGAATTCCTAGGCATGTGTCTATTGTACTTAGCCATGCCATTCCCATTATAATTGGGAAGTCTCCTTTGTTGATGTTGACTTCTATCACCAGGACATTAGCTGGGTATGACCAACCACACACAGTGGTAACGATGTCCTCCACCAATCCCAAGGGAATGGTGATGGACTGGTCAGCCAGCTCTAGTTGAATATTTCTCTTCCTAAGTGGAGGTAGGTTCTAGGCTTTATACATTTCTCATGAGATTAAGTTGACTCCAGAACCTGAGTCAAGAAGAGCCTTATGATGTTCGTTCCCGGCAACTTGGAGGTAGATTAAGGGACTTCCAAGGTTAGATAGTTTCCTGGGAAGGTGGCCTACCTTGATCCAGTTGATAATGGTATGTGTTAACATAACCATGTGCATTAAGCTCTGTGGTTGGTTTGAAGGGAGCTCCGAAGCCTTATGTGTTGGAGGAGCGTACACAGACTCAACCACTTGTGGTTGTGAGAACTTGTCTGGGCTTTTGGTTTTGAAGAAAGGTCTTCTCTTCTTGCTATTGTTAGAACTAGCAGTGGGTTGAATGTTTACATCTCTTGTAGCATTACGTTGTTGCGGTAGAGTGGGGAGTTCACCTTGCATTGTTGGAGCAGGTGGTATTAGAACTAATGGTGTGAGAGAGGCGGATGGATTTGGAGGATGGTATGGACATGGAGCATCTCCTGGATAAAATACTCCCAAACTTGGTAGTGATGTTGTGGGATTGCGTGACCCATAAGATCACTTGGAGAAACTGGTTGCTGCACGTAGTAGCCATATGGGTTTGGTTGCCAGTAAGGGTATTGTTGTCTAGGCGGTGGCATCCCCCATAATTGTGGGTGTTGCCACTGCTGGTGTTGCCCAATAGGTTGTGGCAGAGTTCCAGTTGGATAATATGTTAATGGTTGGTGGAACTGCCTCAGGTTACCTTGGGGATAAGGTAACCTCCGGGGTGCCTACCGTCTATTAAGTCTCGGGTTGAGTGCATACACCCCAGACTCTTGTAGATGTGAGATTATTGGACAACATCCTTTAGGATGGTCATATTGGTAGATCTCACATCCACCATCATTTTCTGTATCCGAATCCACAACCTCATCGGAGATAATCATTTTTCCCTTAGCCTTGTCACGTGCATGGCTTGAATCTCTCTACTTTTTCTTGTCATAGTCACTACTTCGTTCCTCCTTAGAGTCCTCTACCATTTTCAGGATAAGTTCAAGTCTACTGTCTAAGGAGTCTTGTATCTGATCTACCTTAGCTATCACCTCCATTGTTAATTTTTGGAGTGGCAAGGTTTTTCTATTCACGAACTCTTCGAGTGGTGAATCATCCTCTTCATCACAGAATCTTACTTCCTTCTTTCAGAGGGAAGGATCATGGTTATATTCTTCCACACTTTCTCTTTTCCATAGCTCCCCTTCTTCTTTAGCTACTTGCTCCAACAATCTATGAATTTCATGGGATCTAAGTTCTGATAATCTCCCTTGGGCATATGTCCCAAGGGTTCTCCTAGTTTTGTGTCTTAGCCCATCTACGAGGTGGTGGAGTTGATCCCGTTGTGCATAACTATGGCACAGGCAACGATGTAGCAATGCATAATATCGACCCATGGTAGCATCCAAGGGTTCGTGAGTACCTTACTTCCATCCTTGGATCTGCTTACGCAAGTTGGAAACTCTAGAGTACATTTGGTATTTATCGTTAAAGAGTTCCAACATCGTACTCCACCTCCTAATGGTTTCCAGCTCTAAGGATCGGTACCAACTCTCTACTTCTTTTATGAGTGTCCTAGGAAAAAAATTTAGTTTCTACCCCTCATTTTCTATGTTCTGCAAGATGCAGGCATCATGGAATGCCTAGAAGTGATTTTGTGGATTAGCGTTGTATCCTCCTTCAAAGCGTGGGATATTGTTCATATCTAATCTCTTGATTCGGCTGTCTTTTTGATGCCTTGTAGGTATTCTCACTGCCTCCGTAATATCTAACATACTTCAGGTGGAAAGTAGGGGTTCGTCATGATCATCTCTCTCATGACGTCTATGATGCCTACGTGGTTCCCTACTTTCCCTTCTACCATGCCTAGACTCTCTCGTCGAGGTCTCTCATTTCGCTTACCCTTATCCTCATTGTTATTCTCTTTATGACTATGCCTTGATGTTGAAGGAGAGGGTGAATGATGTGATGAAGGTGAAGAAGAAGGAGAACCATCGCCATGACGATGTTTCTTACCTTCTCTTTTGTGGCTATGGCCTTGATCGTGATGACGATCAGAATGCCCATCCTTGTCATGTGTTTTTGTTCCCTCAGTGAATAGTTGGCGTTCATGGGGATCAGAACTAGGGTTGTGTATCGTGGAGCATAGGTTCTAATACCCCATCTCCTTTCTTTCATTAGGAGGGGGAACATCATTTGATGGAGAACCTGTTATAAGTGGTTTACCATCTCCAATTTCTCTTAGGACGTGCGGGACCCCTTTGCCCTTTAACAATGTATGGTGGCTCTCCTGCTGCGAGTCCCTTAAAAGTTGTGTAGCTGTGGGATAGTAATCCCTTGTGTCAAAATCACCTATAATGTATTCAGCGTATAGCTGTGTCATGCCTATTTATGCAAGAGCATGAAGAAGCATGTCAAGGACTACCCGATTTGAAGGTAACACTATGTGACCTTGCAAGTCTCTCCAACGTAGTTGTTCATCCTGATGGAGGATAAAGGTAAAATCAAGTATATACTCATCATGATGAGTATATACCACCCTATATTGTTGAGGAACTGGTAGATTTCGGTTATGCATGTTAGATTGTCGACTGTTTCTTGTATGATCCCTAAGTGGTGAAGTGCTCTTATGAGAAGAAGAAGAAGACATTGTGTTTTATTTGGTGTGCTGATTAACCGTTATATAATTTTTCATTAATTAACCCTAAGGGTTCGTTTATGCTCCCAAAAATGTGGATAATTTGCTATGTTCTACTTAGCGCACAAACAACTTAGTCCCCGGAAACTGCGCCAATGATGAGTGGCGAGGTACCCCTACACTCAACCATACGAATACGAGTGTTACATGCGCGATTCGGTCAAACTCCGCAGACTAAGTGCCTACACGCATTATGGAACACTTAAGGTTAATCATTCGTTGTCTTCCCAGACTTACTTGTATTTGTCACGGTTGTATGGTTAAGTAAGTATGAGGTATATGATTTTTATGTCTTTTCTGTTTTATCTCCAATGCTAATGAGGTGAAGGGTGAAGAGGCTAATTAACTAACTTTAACTAACTAACTAAGCCTTAATTAACCTAGCATCAGTATCCATTCCCACTTACCGTTCATACCCTAAACCAATGCAACCTTGGTTACGAAATGCTATTCGTTACTGGGATCACCAAGAGTAACGCACGTGCTCGAAGCGGTTGTACTGAATGCACTTAACTAGGAGAGAAGGGTTGAGAGAGAATTAATGAACTAATAAAGCATTTACATGAAAATAAATAAATAAAAATAAGTAAAATCCTATTTAGCCTATTCCATGCACTGCAAGGTTTATCCAAGAAGTTCGTCTTTATTTTTTGTACACAAACTTGTGTTCAGGTACAATATTTGCTCGAATAAAGATCCGTTCACTTTGGAGCTCCTCCTACGGGCACATGGAAATTATTCTATCTCTGGAGAGGTAAAACTACCAGATTTTCACTACGGTCTAGGCCTAGACTTAGAAATAAGGAAGAGCTGCCTCTTATTTATAGTTTTGATGGTGCACTGTGATATCGCGTACGTGATATCGCAGGGGAAGACGCGATATCGTGTATGCGATATCGCGGCGGACGCGATATCGCGTCCCATCAAACCTTAAGGAGTCCTTGCAAGTGCTTATATCAATAAACTATATAAAATGGAGTAGCTTAGATGTGAAATTCTCCATGTAAAAGATATTCAAGAAGTAAAGATATATTGGGAAAAGTTGGAAATTCGTGAAATAATCAAATTGGAGCCTATTGAACTCAAATTATTATTGGAATTTCTTGAGTATGTATTCTTGAAAAATGGTAAACTGGTAATTATTAATGCTTAGCTCATACAAGAACAAAAACAGATGGTACTGATAATTGTGAACAAATGATCAAAAATCTTTGCCTAATTATATGATAAAATAATAAGGATTGATCCTTGCATATGCTAGCATAAAACTATATTAATGTAACCATCAAGCCCAAAAGAAAACCATAATGGAGGTTGAATTCGAATTAAAGAAAGTTATAAAAAAGAGGTGGAGAAGCTTTTAAAAGTTAGATTCATCTATCTTATAGTGGACAATGAGTGGGTAATCTCACTCATTATTTTACCAAAGAGACGTAAATAGTGGAGGATTTGTATTGACTTCATGTTATTGAACATGGTAACTTTCAAGGCTCATTTTCCATTGCCATTTATAGATAAAGTGCTAGATACTATTAAAAGCCACAAGTATTATAGCTTCATATATGGCTATAGTGGCTATAATGAAATTTAGATAGCCCTAGAAGATTAGGCTAAAACTACATTTACAAATTACTTAGGGAGCTTTGTCTACAAAAGTGTGGTCTTTAACCTATGTAATGCTCCTATAATATTTTAACATCTCAATCTTACTATATTCTAGAAATAGATAGATAATGCTATGAAAGTGTTTATGGATAACTTCTCCATCTATGATTTTGATTTTGAGAAGGTGCTGGACCATTTAAAGTAGGTGTTGATTGGTAGAAAAGCCATATGATGGTTTAGAAAGACATTCTTCTTGACCACTAGGTGTTAAAACAAGAAATATAGGTGGATCTTGATAAAATAATTCTGATCCATGGAATAACCTAGAGACTACAGATAATGAAAGATATTAGATATTTCCTTAGATACACAAGCTAGTATATGATATTTATAGAAAGCTTCTCCAAAATTGCTGAACAACTAGTGGAATTAATGAAAAAGAATATAACATTTGAGTGGACCAAAGAATGCAATCATACATTCAAATTGCTAAAATAGAATCGTGTGAAGGCTCAAATTCTATAAGCTATTGATTGGTCCAAGATGTTTTACATTATGATAAATGCATCCAACTTTGCCTTGGTAGCCATGTTTACATAATTGGATGACCAGAATTGTACATATTACATTCATTTTACAAGCAAAAGTATCATAGGGGCATAGCTAAACTACATCATCATAGAAAAGGAGCTAATAATTTTGGTGTACAAAGTGCTAAATGGAATGAAAAAGATAAGGAGGATTAAATATTCTACTTTGATTTTGAAAAATTCTTGATTTTTGTGAACTACAAATTAACCATGACTTGACCACAAGTCTAGGTTTATAATATCATGAGTTATGATATTATAATAGAAGTTGTGGTGATTCTAGAAATAAAGAGAATTAACTTTTAAGGATTTTATGTTTTAACCATAACCCATTATAGATGACCATTAGAAAAACATTAGTCATGGTGATGATTAGGTAGAAAATATTTGAATTGTTAGAGATCACAAGTTGACCACAAGTCCATTATGAGTTGTGGTAAATTTGGTTTATTTTGAATGTGATATCACAAGGCAAAAAAAAGTCATGATGTAGATTTTTTATTATTGTGATCTCCTCTCCAATCAACATCCAAATAAATGTGAAATTTTTCATTTCCTTTGGTATAAGTGAGCTGATGATTTATATTCCTTTAATATATCTTAGAACATTTATGAGAGCACTGAGATGAGTTTTCCTTGATTCTTTCATAAATCATGATTAGTAAGAGATAGTAAATTCATGATCTACTCTTGTGTGGTATAGAAATCTAAGAGATTTAATTATGCTTCTATATTGAGTTGAATTTATAAGAGGTGTGTTGTCCTTATATTGTTGTATTAGATTATGACTTTTTCTCTACTAATTTTGTAATTTTCCAATATAGATATGACATATTTGGTTTGATGAACCTTGATTCCATCCTTATCTTGATTAACTTAAATTCCAAGAAAATATTTTAATTCTTTTAAGTATTTCATTTCAAATTCACTTTTCATGTCAAATTTAAATTTTTCTAGCAGTTTATTATTTGTGGTTGTGAGAAAAAGATCATCCACATAAAGTGAGATAATGATGAAATCTTTGTTATGATGTTTGTAGTACAAGGTGGGCTCAAACATGAAAGATGAATATTCACTTTTTAGTAAGTAGTTGATGAGCGGTGAGGTACCCCTATGTCCAACCATATGAATCACTAAGGCATTCACACATGATCTAGTCGAATTCTATGGACTTATAGTTCTTCAATGCACTAGTTCCTCTAGGAAGTGAAATGGTCATTGAGAATGTTCATTGTCTTTAAGAAACTACACTTGTGAAGCTCAATGGAATGGTTTAAGTGTAATTGAGGTACATGATTTTTCTTATTTTATGTTTTATAAGTTTATTTGCCTACAATAAGAATGAAAGGTAGAGTAATTTAAGATCTAATTCATTCACTTCCTAGCTAGCCTAACACAAGTACCTCTCCCACTTTCCTGGACNATTCACTTCCTAGCTAGCCTAACACAAGTACCTATCCCACTTTCCTGGAAAAATCTTGAACACATATAGCACTGCTGGGCTACCAAACATTAAATGTTGCTAGGTTACCAAACACTATATGTATGCTCATAGTGGTCATGCTTGTGTTTATTAACAACTAGAAATTAACTGCTTAATTTAAATGCATTAAAGTAAAGTGCATAAAAGTAGAGTGCATTAAAGGAAACATTAATATATTCTCAGTGCTGCAAGGATTATCAAGGTTTATTTTTATTCCTATCACACTGCTGTGCTCAAGTACATCAGTGCTCAAACAAAGATTCATACACATGTAGACTCTTGCTGTGGGCACTCAGAAAATATTCTAACTCTAGAGAAAAAAAACTACAAGAGCTTCGCTAACTATGACAAAAACTGATATCAAAATCATGAGTCCAAGTGCTATATTTATAGGTTGGTGTATACCTCGCAATATTAAATATCTGACATTGTGTCTTGGGCTCTGACATTAGATACCCGATGCTGAGGCTTCAATATTAGGTATCTGATATTAGAGCATGCGAAAACATGATTCATTGTACCCCCACTATTGAATGAAAACTCGTCCTTGAGTGAAGAAGAGGAGAAATAAGTTCCTTAAAAAATATTGGAAAGTTATGGGATTATTCACTAACATACAAATTGACTTAGATGGAACAAATAGACTTTGAGTTTCCAAGTGTATGGAGTTACAATCTTTACAAAATTGGGTGTTCATGATAAGAGGAGTGAACACCCTAGGCAGAATTGACATCCAATGCCTCTTAACGATTGAAGAGCGAGAGAGAAGAACCAATGATCATGAATGGTCCTTTTCATGTGGTACTACTGCATCAACCTTGGTGAAGATAGTCCCACTTCTAGTCCATGCTTCCCACTACAATCACAATAGAATCATGAATTATATGCAATGTGTAACACATAATTATTAAATACCTTATCTTGTCAGTGGTTACATTTGGATAGATTGTGATTGTGGTAGATTGATTCCTTTAGGAGTGTTAGCAGGAAGATTGACAAATAGGGTAAAATAGATAAGTGGTCCATTAAATTTGAAAAATTTCTACACAAGGAAATATTTGAAGAGGTGTAAGAATTCACAATAATAAAAAGGAAAGTTCATTGAAAAATGTTGTGAAGATGTGCACAATTGGATGTCATTGATGAGGTAAACAAAAGGATTTGATTATAAGAGTATCTAAGGGTAAAGAACTTAACTAACCCAACCAAAAGATATGCAAGTGGATCCTCCCTAAAGTAGGCACAGGCGTTTTATGCCCTTGCATAACTTCAAACCAAAGAGTCCATGGTCTTCATGGATGATTAATCATTATTGAAGGTTATGTATAAAAACCCAAAAGAAACTACCTAAGAATTTTAACACATCAAACCAAGACATCGAACAAGAACATGAAACTAGTAGTGAGGTGAGACATGGAAAGCATAGATGGACGAGAGAGAGTGGAATGGAGTTCCTGATTAAGGTCACATGAAGTCCCTTGTGGATTTATGGTTAAATGACTTGATAAGATCCATCCTTAGTTCAGATCAAAACCAACCACATTTAGTGACTTCGCATCATCATTCTAAGACCAGTCCACCCTCCTAAGACACAAGAGTACTTCCATAGAACAACCACTATTCGTTATTAAAGATGAAAAGAGAAGTAGAAAGTGAGGAAGGGCCTTAGTTAGAGAGGACCTTATGGGTAACATGTCTTTCTAGTTCCATAACCAGTGCTTGTAGCCAATTTATTTTGTCTAAGGGGTGTGTTTTGAATTCCCATCATTTTTTTAAAATGGGAACCACACCATGCAAATACATGTGTTTATTTTATCTAAGGGATGTGCTTTGAATTTCCATCCATTTTTTGAAATGGGAACCACACCATGCAAAGACGTATGCATTTATTTTGTCTAAGGGGTGTGGCTTGAATTCCCATTAGTTTTTTTTTTCAATGAGAACCACACCATGCAAAGACTTATTTAACTTCCTTTTATTGGTCGATACATAATGGTAAGAAATCCATGAAAACACACATGCACCTAGGCAAATAAAAAGGCACAAAGAATACTGAATCCCCTTGAAGTCACACCTTGTTTAAAGATTTGAATCCTTTCCAATTCTAGAAACTACCAAAGTCACAAATTTGTTAAAGTTTGTTAATGAAAAAGGGATTGCACGTTTCTAGAATAAGGAAAACCATAGAGTTTGTGGATGGGTGGATGTTGTGGACTCATTGCCTATTGCATGAAAAAGAAACCATGTCTCAATCATTTGCAATGAATTTAGAGCCAAAATCTAGACACCAACAATCAAATAACAAAAGAGTATATACCACCATTAAGTAATGCATTTCCACTGTACTTGGCACTTATTAACAAAAAGCTAGAAAATCACACCAAAACAAAAGAAAATATAAAAGAAAGTGTAAAATATTCAAGAAATAGCAAATGTACTAATGATGGTGTAAAAAAAAAAAATTAGAAAAGATTAATAACATGAAAACAATAAGATGTATAATAAAGAATATGCAAAAAAAAAAAAAGTTATAAAATAAAAAATATGTAAAAAAAAAGGTTAAAAAATTGAGGAGCCACTTATATGGTTATCATGGGTGGCCATCTCCCCCATGACTAAGTTGAAAGGAGGAGATAAGAAATATGGAGCATGGTTGTCCGTCTGATGAGGTGTTTGTTGTATTAGCTAGCTTATGCTCATGGAAATATTTGACTTGTTGGATGTTGGCCAACTATTTTTTGTCTGGGCTCTCAAGTTTGTAGATCATCATGGCCCTAGAAGAAAAATTTTATAAATGATGTAAGGTCCTTCCCACAATGTTTGGAGCTTAGTTTGTTGAGGTACCTATGTGGGGTTCCAGTAAAGAACCTTATCTCTTAGTTGAAATTTGACTTTTCTGATTTTAAGGTCATGGTGCTTTTTTGTTGTAGGCCTTGTGTAACTCATTAAATGATAAGGCCACCAATCGATTTTTTTCTAGTAGGTTGAGAGTCATTAGTGTTTCTTTTTGTGATAGACTCAAGTCAAGGTCAAGGTCACATGTTGTTGAAAGTATATGAAGCTTAGATTGAATAGGAAGTATTGGTAATTTTTCATACATAAGCTCATAGGAAGAATAGCCTATAGGAAGTTTCCATGTTGCGTAGTAGGCCCAAAGGGCATTGTTGAGTTTTGTGCTCCAGTCTTTCCTATATTTGCTAATAGGTCTTGTTAGAATCCTTGTGATTTTTGTATTGGTAACCTCAACTGGACCATTGGCTTGGGGGTGGTAGGGCATTGTGAGTTTATGTTTAACTCCCAAGCATTACATGAGCTTCCAAAAAGTAGTGCCTATAAAGTGAGTTCCATTATTAGAAATTAATGCACATGGCACACCAAACCTATTTTTAACATTTTGTTGTACAAATCAAGTAGTAGTAGAAGATGTACAGTCGATGACGACTACTGCTTCTACCCATTTTGTATAATAGTCAATAGCAACTATAATGTATTCCTTTTCATTTAACATGGGCATGATGGAACCCATGAAATCAATGCCCCAGATGTCGAAGGGTTCCAATGGTTGAATCCATTGTTGAGGTTCCTCCATTTGAGCAATCATTCCACCATCTCATTAGCATTGTTCACACGAGAAGACGTAATGGTGAGCATCCTTGAATATTATTGGCCAATAGTACCCTACCATCATGATTTTAATGGTCATGCATCTCCTAGCATAGTGTCCTCCACGAGGACCTTTATGAGCATCTTGGAGAATGCATAGTTGATTGGCATTAGGGACACACCGTGAACTAGGCCATCGACACACACCTTATAGAGGTGTTTGTTGAGCTCCATGAAGTGTTTTACTTGGTGAAGAAACTATTGTTTCTTCCAGTGGTCCAACCCTTGTGGCATCTCTTAGGTGAGAAAATAAGTGAGAATGCCATCATACGATTTAGGCTCATTAGGCAATTGTTTAGTTATAGCCCCAACAAAGAGGATTTCATCAAGAAACGTAATTAGAGAGTGGATTTTATTCCTCTTTATTGTCCCATTGTAACTAAGACAAGTGATCAGCAACCACATTCTCAATGTCCTTTTGATTTACCATTGGAAGATCAAATTCTTGTAAGATCACCAGCCATCGTATCACACGGGGGCTCACTGTTGGCTTGTTCATCAAGAAGTGGATGACATTATGGTCCATGTGCACAAACACCTTGTATCCAAGCACATAATGCCTAAACTTCTCTAGAGAAAACACCATTGCCATCAATTCTTATTTTTATAGTGGTGTAGTTTAGTTGTGCATCCACAATGCTTTGGTTAATGTAGTGGATGTAGTATGGATGTTTCTTGTCATCCATCTACATAAGCATGGCTCCCAAGGCATAATTTGATGCATTTGTTATGACATGAAATGGTCCAGACCAGTCAAGTGCTTGTAGGATTGGAGTTTCTACAAGTTTCACTGTCAGTTGTTGGAATGCTTTTTCACATTCTATGGTCTAGATAAATGGAGCATCTTTCTTTGTTAGCTCCACCAACAACCTTGCGATCTTAGAGAAATTCTCTATGAATCATCAGTAGTAGCTAGTATGTTCAAGGAATGATTGAACATCTTTGATAGTTTTTGGTTGGCAGGTTATTCCTTGGATGACTGTTATTTTCTTAGAGTCTATCTCAATTCCTAGTGATATTCTGTGCCCCAATATAGTGCCTTCCTAGACCATTAGGTAACTTTTTTATCAATTGACCACAAGTTGGTTTCAACACATCGTTTTAGCACTTGCTTAAGGTGTTTTAGGGCTTGCTCAAATGTAGCTCTTCCACATCACTTTTGATTTTCTATTGGAAAATGCTTAGAACCATGTGTTGGAATGTAGCAGGAGAATTGCATAGACCAAATGGCATCTTGCAATATGCAGAAGTCCCCCAAGGACTCGTGAATGTTATCTTTTCCTGGTCCTCTGGTGCAAATTGAATTTGGTTATAACAACTATATCCATATAAAAAATTATAGTAGCAATGCCCAGATATTATGTCTAACACTTGATTAACAAATGGCAATGAAAAATGGTCCTTGAATGTTGCCATATTTAGCACCAAAAATTGATGCAGACCTACTACTTGCCTCATTTCTTTGGCACAACCATGAGTGGGCTAACCCACTCACTATCCACAATGGGATAAATGAACCCCTCCTTGAGAAGTTGATTGATTTCCTCTTTGATGATATCCTTTATTTTGGGGTTTAATCGTCTCTATGGCTATCTCTTTGGTTTCATGGTCGGATTAGTGTAGATGTGATGCTGGCATATCCTAGGATCAATCCCTATGAGTTCATGATAGGACCAAGCAAAAGATGCTAACCATTCTTCAACCATATTCAACAACATCTTTTTCTACTCTAGAGTAAGATTTGCATTGATTATGACTAGCTTCCTATTTGTTAAAAATACATATTCCATTTTGACCAATAGCATGTTTAGTTCAAGGGGCTCTTGCTTGAAATCTTCAAGAATCTCCAGCTCTCTCCAATAAGTATCATCATTTGCATCATCACAGAGTTGGTGATGAACTTACTCTAGTCCATCCATGCCTATGACACATGCGCATGTTAGGCTCTCAGTGGATTCCATGCAAAGTGTGCTACTCCCAATATTAGTGGTCAGCCACTGGGTGCCCTTTTTTTTTGTGGCTACTGCGTACATACACCTTTGACTTTTTGCTTTTGGTGCACACTGCTTGCATAGCCCAAATTTTCTACACACAATTATACCCTATATTGCTTTATGCAATGCATGGAACTCTCTTCTTCTTGATCTTTTTAAATGTATTTTCTTTGGATATTTCCAGGGAAAGATCTGTAATGCCCATTTTTGCATCAATAGTGCTAAGCCATGTGCTTCCCATGATGATTGGGAAATTACCTTTGTAGTTCTCCACCTTGATCACTAGGAAATTAGTAGGATAAGACCACCCACAGATAGTGGTCACAATGTCTTCCACTAGTCCCAATGGAAGAGTGATGGACTGGTCTGCCAAATCTATTATGATATTGCTCTTCTTGAGAGGAGGTAGGTTCCATGTAGTGTACATCTCATGAGAAATTAAATTGACATTAGAAACTGAGTTGAGAAGAGCTTTGCATAGTTCATTCCCAGCAATCTGCAAATAAATGATAGGACTTCCAAGATTAGCTAATTTCCTAGGAAGGTTTCTAGCATGGATCCAATTAGATATAGTGTGAGTAAGCATCATAATATGGATCCTAGGTGGTGTTTGGTTTGAAGGGGATTCAAAGGAATTTGATACAGAGGAAGATGGAGGCACAATGTTGTCAACCATAGGTGTATATGAAGGCTTAGGTGGACTACGGGATTGAAAGAAAGGTCTTTTCTTTGATCGAGTATTCGACCCACTTGATTGATGAATTGGTTATAGATTAATAACCCTAGTAGCATTATGTTGTTATGGTTGAGTGGGTAGTTTACCTTGCATAGGTGNCCTAAGGGAAACTGTCAAAACTAAGTGTCCATTAGATACAAAGAATAATTGAGCAAGTAGTTAAAGAGGAGGATGAATTAAGAAAAAGAGAAAGTTTAGAAGTATAACTACGATCCTTCCATTCATAAGAGGGAGGTTCAAATCTGTGACAATGAGGAAGAATCTACACCTTATGAGATGGTGAATAGGAAAACCTTGCCACTCCAAAAATTTCAATCTAAAATTAAGGTAAAGTTTGATTAGTTATGGGACTCCATGGATAGTAGATTTCAAGCTATACTAAAAATTGTTGAAGAGTCTAAAGAACAAGGTAGTGATCGTGAGCACAAGCGGTATAAGGAAGTTGAATATGCCTATCAAAAAGGTAGGGGTAAGATTGCTACAATAGAAGAAGTTGTGAAAAGTCAATCAGATGATGATGGTGGGTGTGACATTTGCCAGTATGAACATCCTAAGGGATGTTTCCCTGTAATTTCACATTTACAGGAGTCTGGANCTTGTTCTTTAGACTCTTCAACAATTTTTAGTATAGCTTGAAATCTACTATCCATGGAGTCCCATAACTAATCAAACTTTACCTTAATTTTAGATTGAAATTTTTGGAGTGGCAAGGTTTTCCTATTCACCATCTCATAAGGTGTAGATTCTTCCTCATTGTCACAGATTTGAACCTCCCTCTTATGAATGGAAGGATCGTAGTTATACTTCTAAACTTTCTCTTTTTCTTAATTCATCCTCCTCTTTAACTACTTGCTCAATTATTCTTTGTATCTAATGGACACTTAGTTTTGACAGTTTCCCTTAGGCATAGACACTAATTCTCCTTGTTTCTAATCAAAGCCCGTCTACAATGTGGTGAAGTTGATCTAGTTGAGAATAACCATGGCCAAGATTTGTGCATTAAGGAATAGTATTGGTTGATGGCGACATCCAAGGGTTTGTGTGTTCTTTATTTCTATCCTTGGATTTGCCTTCTCAAGTTGGACACTTTGGAGTATGTTTGATATTTATCATTAAAAAATTCAAGCATGGTACTCCATCATCTGATAGATTCTAGCTCTAAGGACCTGTACCAGTTCTTTACTTCTTTGATGAGTTTCCTTGGGAACAACTTAAGTTTTTGCCACTCATTCTCTATGTTTTGCAAGGCACATGCATCTTGAAAAGCTTGGAGATGGTTCTATGAATTAGAGTTATATCCCCCTTTGAACCGAGAAATATTGTTCATGTCTAGCCTCTTGATCTGACTATCCTTCACGTGCCTTGTTGGAATTCAAACTGCCTCTATGCTATTGAGCATACTTTGGGTAGCAAGCAATACAATGCCCTCTACTACCCCTTCATTCATGGTGATGTGCCTCTCTTGAATGTCTGTGCCTTTGATCTTGCCTTACCCAATGGTCCCTTTGGTCATTTTGGTCCCATCCATCATTTTGGCCACCTCCATCATGGTCTTGCCTCTTGCAGTTGCAATCAGATCTAGAAGAAGAAGAAGATGATGACGAAGGTGAAGAGGAAGGAGGACTAGTACCATCATGGTGCTTGCTACTACCTCTTCGATGATCACGACCACGATCATGATCTCGTTTCTTGTTTGCATTCGTACCTTGGCTTGCCTCATTGGATCCTTCTTTGTTATTAGATCCATTCTTACTAGAATTGAGATTGTGAATTACGGACTATAGGTTCTAAATTTGATCTCCTTTACCAAAGTTAAAGAGAAGGATTCCCCACCATCCTTTTTGGTATAGTAGGAATGGGAAATTGTTAAATCCTTTTGTATTTGCAAATTCATAACCTTCTTCTAACTGGAGATCCTTGAGACATTGTGCCTTAGTGGGATGATAATCCCTAGCATCATTATCTTGCACAACATACTTAGCATGAAGTTCTTAGAGACCCCATCGTATAAGCATTTTTTGGAGCATTGTAGGAACAGATCGGTAGGGCAACAACGCAATGTTGTCCTCCATGTCATGCCACCATAGCTGTTCATCTTGATGTAGGATGAAGGTGAAAATGGGTACATACTCATCAAGATGAACATATACCACTCGATATTGTTGAGGCACTGCCTGATGATCTCCATTAGACTTGGGTGGAGAAGCACTCCTATGAGAAGAAGCACTCCTATGTGCTTAAATATTTTAGTACCTTGGCTAGCTTAAATATTGTATTCATGCATTTAATGTTTTATGAAATTTCCTTTCATGCTTCCAAGTAATTAAGCTAAAGTAAACTAGTTCAATTAAATAGAAATCAATTAATCACATAAGTACAACTACTTCGAGCATGCATATGAGTCTTGGTAATCCTAGCAATGCTTAATGTTTGGTAACCTAGCAACATTATACGTGTTTAGGATGTGCACGGAAAGTGGGACTGGATACTTATGTTAGGATAGTTAGTTAATGATTGGTAATTAGACTAGTTAAATTGATTTATAAATTAAGTTTCAACTTGTTGTTAATCATTAGACAAATAAAATGGAAAATAATGAAAATCATGGTTGTTAATTACACTTAACCATACAATTAAGCTCCACAAGCGTAGTTGAAAAGATAATGATTTTCATGATTAGATTTTAGATCCTAGAACCAATGTACTTAGGAACTTTAGGTCTACGAAATTTGACTAGATCACGTGTGAATACTTGTGATTCATATGGTTGGGCGTAGGGGTACCTCGCTACTCATTATTGATGCCTTTGCCAAGGATCTTTTGTTTGTTACGTGCACTATCTAAGACTTAGTGAAAAATTATTTACCATTGTTGGAATGAACCCTAAAGTCATATCATACATTTAAATAACTACAACAATTTTAAAAAGCACATTGCATTTTTTATTTTCTAACACAAGATGTCTTCTTCTTACAGGAGTGACTCTCTACCCAAGTCTGATGGAGTAAATCAGTAGGTGCCCTAACAATATAGAGTGGTATATGCTCATCCTGATGAGTATGTACCCAATTTCACTTTCATCCTATACCAGGATGAATTGCAGTAGTGGAGAGACATGGGGAAAACATTGTGTTGCTACCTGATCGATCTGTTCCTACGATGCTCCATCAAAATCTTATGAGATTGGGCCTCTACAGACTTTATGCTGAGTATGTTGTGCAGAATAGTGACATTAGGGATTATCATCCCATTGAGGCACAATGTCTAAGGGATCAATAGCTAGATTAGCATTATGAATTTGTGAAGGGAAAGTGGTTCAATGATTTTCCATACTTGCCGTACCAAAAAGATGGTGGAGAATCCTTCTTTGGGGGTTTTCCATTTGATGAAACTCCTTTCTTTGACTTTGGTGAAGGAGGTCAAAGCTAGAACCTATAGTCAATGATCCACAATCTGAGTTTTGGTAAGAATGGATCTAATGACAAAGGGGGATCCAAGGAGGAGAGTCATGACGGGGATATAGAGAAGAAACATGATTATGATTGCAGCTACAATCATTGAAGAGGGGGTTGCAAGCATTATGATGATGCTAGTCCTCCTTCCTCTTCACCTTCATCATCATCATCTTCCTCTTCATTGTCATCAGATGTACTCTTGAGTGTCCAATTTGAGGAGGTAGATCCAAGGATGGAAATAAGGGACACATGAACCCTTGGATGCCACCATGGACTGATACTATTCCTTATTGCACATATGTCCTGGACATGATTATTCTCAACTGGAACAACTTTGCCATATTATATATGGGATCTGATTAGAAATGAGAAGAGCTCTTGGCATTTATGCCCAAGGATGATTATTAGAATTAAGAGCCCATCAGATTCAATGGTTGAGTGAGCAAGTAGTGAAAGAAGAAGGAGAGTTGAGGAGATAAGAAAGTGCAAAAGAATACAACCATGATCCTTCCATTCACAAGAGGGAGGATCGATTTTGTGATACTGAGGAGGAATCATCACTTGATGAGGTGGTGAACTATAAGACCTTGCCGATTCAAAAATGCACCTTTGAAATTTTTGCTAAGGTAAATTCGTTATGGGACTTTATGGATAACAGATTTAAAGCTATCTTGAAAATTACTAAAGAGTCCAAAGAACAAGGTAATGATCATGATCATAGAAGGCAAAAGGAAGTTGAATGTATGAATCAAAGAGGTAAGGGCAAGATTGCTATAGTAGGGAAAGTTGTGGAAACTAAATCAGATGACGATGGTGGATGTGACATCTACCAATATGAACATCCTAGAGGATGTTTTTCCATTATTTCACATTTAAAAGAGTCTAGGGTAGATGCTTTAAATCCATGACTAGCAAGAAGGAAAACACCTAGAAGATTGCTTTATCCTCAAGGTGATCCTAGGAAGTTCCATTAGCAACAACAATATTATCAAAGTGGAACTCCACTGTAATCATACGAGTAGTACCAATAGTGGCAACAACCATAGTCATGGGCATTATCACTGCCAATGTAGCAATACCATTACAAACAACCTAATCCATATGGGTATTACGTTTAGAAACCCTTATTTCCATGTGACTCTTCTAGTCACGTTTCTACATTTCAACGTCACTACTACCCTCTTGAAGATTATCGACCTCATTCTCCCCATTCAAGAAGGGATACCACTTTTTATCCTTATCCTTCTCCTATTCTTGCACTTGTTCCTCCACCCTTAACACAACTACTGCTTGCTCCATTTATGTAGGGTGAACTTCCACCCTAACTGTAGTAATGTAATGCTACTAGGCCATTAATCTACAATTGGTTTATCAACTGAGTGTTTTGAACAATAGATCATAGAAAAGACCTTTTTTTTATTCAATAGTCCACCTACTCCCTCACATACACATGCGGTTGGCAACCCTGCTTCTCCATCTCTCTCTGCATCTAATTCCTTTGAGTCGCCTTCAAACCAAATACCACCCAAGATCCATACTATTAATCTAACTCATGCTATATTTGATTGGATTTGTGCTGGGAATCTTTTCAAGAAATTAGCTAATCTTGGGAATCCTCTTATTTATTTATAGATTTCTATGAATGAACCATGTAAATCTCTTCTTGATTTAGGTTTTGGTGTGAACTGGATTTCTCATGAGATATATACTGCCTAGAACTTGCTACCTCTTAAGAAGAGCAATATTCGATTGGAAGTGGCAAACCAGTCCATTACTGTTCCATTCGAACTAGTGGAAGACATTGTGACCATTTTTTATGGGTTATCATATCTTAGCAATTTCCTAGTAATCAAGGTTGACAATTGTAAGGGGGCCTTTCCAATCATCATGGGAAGGGCATGGCTAAGCACTATTGATGCAAGAATGGACATTAGAGATCTTTCCTTGGAGATATCTAAGGAAAATGCATTCACAATGATTGATAAGAAGTGAGTTCCATGCATGTGTATAACGATATTGGGTGCAATTACATGTAGAAACTCTAGTTCATGACATAAGCATCCATTTTTGCATGCAAGTAATGTATACATGAAGCAAATATTCAAAGGTGTTTGTATGTAGCAGCCCATAAACAATCGTCACAATGTCTTCCACTAATGGAAGAGGGCACTTAGTGGTTGAATCCTAATTCTGAAAGCAGCATACTTTACATGAAACCCATTGAGAGCTTGACATTGCGCTTCTGTCATGGGCATGGATGAACTAGAGCAAGTTCATCACCAACTCTCTGATACTAAAAATGATGATACCTATTGGGAAGAGGTAAAAATTCCTAGAAATTTTAAATAAAAGCCCCTTGAGTTAAAAAATCTACTAGTTGGCATGGAATATGCATTCCTAAAAAATGGGAAGCTAGTAATCATTAATGAAAATCTTGCTCCAGAACAAAAATAGATGCTGTTGAATGTGGTTGAAAAATAGTCAACAACATTTGCTTAGTCATATCCTAAACTCATAGGGATTGATCCTAGGATATGCTAGCATCACATCTACACTAACCCATCCATGAAGTCAAAGAGGTAGCCATAGAGGCGATTGAACCCTAAATTGAAGTAAATCATCAAGGAGGAGATCAACCAACCCCTTAAGGTGGGATTTATCATTTATCTATCCCATTGCAGATAGTGAGTGGGTTAGTCCACTTGTGGTTGTGTCAAAGAAAGATGGCAAGTGGTGGATCTGTATCAATTTTTAGCTATTGAATATGGCAACATTCAAGGATCATTTTTAGTTACCATTCATTGATCAGGTGTTGGACAACATATTTATGCATTTCTATTATAGTTTTCTAGATGGTTATAGTGGCTATAACCAAATCCAGATCGTGCTAGAGGACCAAGCCAAAACAACATTCATGATTCCTTGGGGAATCTTTGCATATCACAAGATGCCTTTTTATTTGTGCAATGCTCTTGCTACATTCCAACACTTGGTCTTAAGCATCTCTTAGTCACAGATCAGTAGTGGAGTGGAAGCCTTTATGGATGACTTCCCACTTATGGTGCTACATTCAAGCAAGCCTTCAACCATCTTGAGCAAGTACTAAAAAGATGTGTGGAAACAAACCTACAACTCAATTGGCAAAATAGCCATCTCATGATCCAAGAAGGCATTGTATTGGGGCACTAAATCTCTTAAGTAGGAATTAAGGTCGACCCTAAAAAATAAGGGCTATCCAAGAAATTACCTGCCAACCAAAAACCATCAAAGATGTTTGGTCATTTCTTGAATACACTGGCTACTATTGGTGATTCATAGAAAATTTCTCTAAGATCACAAAATTGGTGGTTGAACTGACAAAGAAAGATGCTCCATTTTTTTGGACTAAGGAATGTAAAAAAGCATTCCAATGACTAAGGAGAAACTTGTAGAAATTCCAATTCTACATGCACCTGACTAGTCAAGACCATTTCATGTTATGAAAGATGTATCAAATTATACCTTGGGAGCTATGCTTATATAGTTGGATGACAAGAAACATCCATATTACATCCACTACACAAGTCGAAGTGTTGTAGATGCATAACTGAATTACACCACCATAGAAAAAGAGTTGATGGTAGTGGTGTTTACTCTAGGGAATTTTAGGAATTATGTGCTTGGATACAAAGTGTTTATGCAGATAGACCATAGTGCCATTTGCTTCCTCATGAATAAGCCAATGGTAAGCCCCTGTGTCATACAGTGGTTGGTGATCTTATAGGAATTTTATTTTACAATGGTAGATCGAAAAGGAATTGAGAATGTGGTTGCTAACCACTTGTCTCAATTATGATGGGACAAGAAATAGGAAGAAAGCCCATTGTCTAATTTTTTTTCTTGATGAACTCCTCTTTCTTAGAGATATAATTAAATAATTTCCCATTAAGCCTAAATGGTATGATGACATTCTTACCTATCTTCTCACTCAAGAGATGCCACAAGGATTGGGCCACCGAAAGAAATGATAGTTTCTTCACAAGATAAAACACTTCATGAAGATCAATGGACACCTCTACAAGATGTGCATTGATGGCCTGGTTCATTGGTATGTCCCTAATGCTGATCAACTGTGCATTCTCTAGGATGCTCATGAGGGTCCTTGTGGAGGCCACTATGCTAGGAAATGCATAGCTATTAAAATCCTAATGGCAAGGTATTATTAGTCAACTATCTTCATGGATGCTCATCAATTTGTCCACTTTTGTAAACACTGCCAATGAGATGGTGGAATGATTGCTCAAATGAAGGGACCTCAATAGTGGATCCAACCACTAGAATCCTTCGACATATGGGGCATTGAGTTCATGGGTCCTATCACACCCATTTCAAATAGAAAGGTGTACATCATAGTTGCTATTGACTATTGTATGAAATGGGTAGAAGCAATAGCTGTCACCAACTGTACATCTTCTATTGCTACTTTTTTTGTACAATAGAATGTTGTAAATGGGTTTGGTGTGCCATGTGCATTAATTTCTGACAATGGATCCCACTTTACAGGCACTACCTTTTGGAAGCTTATGCAATGCTTAGGGGTTGAACATAAACTAACAACACCATACCACCCCTACGCCAATGGTCAAGCTGAGGTTACAAATAGGAAAATCACAAAGGTCCTAACATGAACTATTAGCAAATATAGAAGGGACTAGAGCACAGAACTTAACAATGCCCTTTGGGCCTACTATTGAACATGGAAACTCCTTATAGGCTATTCTCCCTATGAGATGGTGCATGGAAAATTACGAGTACTTCCTATTTAATTTGAGATCTATACACTTTTAACAACCTATGATCTTGACTTTGACTTAAGTCTAGCACAAAGAGAAAGATTAATGAATATCAACTTGCTAGATGAAAATCGATTGGTGGTCTTGTCATCTATTGAGTTGAACAAGATGTTCAACAAAAAGTGCCATGAACTTAGAATTTGGAAAGGAATCAATAGTTTGAATAGGGTGTGAATTCAAGGGGACTTGGTGCTCTTTGTACTTTTTTCTTACTTGGATGCATGTGTGTTTTCATGTATTTCTTATCATTCTGTGTTGACCAATAACAGGAAGTTGAATAAGTCTTTGCATGATGTGGTTCTCATATCAATAATAATAATAATAATAATAATAATAATAATAATGGAAATTCAAAGCACACCCCTTAGACAAAATAAACAAGCTACAAGCACCAGTTATGAGACTAGAAAGACATGTTACCCATGCTTGAAAGTCCCCTCTAACTAAGGCCCTTTCTCACTTCCTACTTCTCTTTTCTTCTTTAATAAGGGATAGTGGTTGTTTTTTGTGAACGCTCTTATGTCTCAAGGGGATGGACTAGTCTTAGAGTGGCAATGCAAAGTCACTGAATGTGCATGTATTTGGTGTAGACTAAAGATGGATTTTATTAGGTTATTTAACCACAAAATTCACAAGGGACCTCATGTGACCTTAATCAATAACTCCATTCCACACACTCTCTCATCCATATATGCTTTCCATGTCTCACCTCATTATTGATTTTATGTTCTTGTTCGATGTCTTGGTTTGATGTGTTGAAATTCTTAGGTAGTTTCTTCTAGGTCTTGGTACTTAACTTATCATAATCATTAATCATCCATGGGGCCCATAGACTCCTTAGTTCGAAGTTATGGAAGGGCAATAAAGGACCTATGCCTACTTTGGAAAGGACCCACTTGCATACCTTTTGGTTGCATTAGTTAAGTTCTTTATCCATAGACTTTCTCACAATCAAATCCTTTTACATGTCCCCATCAATCCAATTGTATATCTTCACAATGTTTTTCAGTCAAATCCTCTTTTTATTATTGTGATTTCTTAAATCCTCTTTAAGAATTTCATCATATTTTGATTTTTCAAAATTTAATAACGGATTGCTTACCCATTTCACCCTATTTTTAGTCTTCCCACTAACACTATTAAAGGAATCAATCCACCACAATCACAACCTAGCCAAGTGTAACTATTGACGAGACAAGGTACCTAAAAGCTATATGTTACACATTGCACACTAATCCATGATTTTTTTTTGTGATTGCAGTGGGAAGTGTGGACTAGAGGCGGGACCATGGTAGGACTATCTTCACCAAGGAAGACATAGCAGCACATGCGATGAGGACCCTTTATG
The DNA here is from genome assembly GCA_015680685.1 of Gnetum montanum. Taxonomy (NCBI): domain Eukaryota; kingdom Viridiplantae; phylum Streptophyta; class Gnetopsida; order Gnetales; family Gnetaceae; genus Gnetum; species Gnetum montanum. The sequence continues at coordinate 51,381 of MNCI01004047.1, read as the reverse complement.
ATCGTTGAATCTTCTTCCTTGCTCTTAAACTACTAAAGGAGTTGGATGTCAGTTTTGTCTAGGATGTTCAATTCTAGTGTTATGAACACCCAATTTTGTAAAAGATTGTAAGTCTGTACACTTGGGCATTTAGAGTTTTTCTGCTCCATCTGAGTTAGTTTGTATGTCAGTCAGTAACCCATACCTTCCTAATATTTTGTAAGGAACTTGTTCCCCCTCTTGTTCACTCAATGTTGAGTTTTCATTTAGTTGTGGGGGTATGGTGAATCACATTTTTTACCTAGCTATGATATTTGATAAATGATATCGGGTCCCAAGAAGCAATGTCGGATATCTGATATCATGAGATGTATGTCGACCTATAAATATAGTGCTTGGGCACACATTTTCCATATAGTTTTTGTCATTACATAGTAGAGCTCTTGTAGTTTTTTTCTCCAGAGTTAGAGTATTTTCCAAAGTGCCACAATAGAAGTCATTGAGTGTATGGATCTTTATTCAAGCACTATTGTACCTGAGCACGGTAGTGTGTGCAGTAATAAAGATGAGCTTTTTGATCAAACCTTGTAGCATCTTAGATAGATTAAATATTTTATTCATGCATTTAATGTTTTATGCAATTTCCTTAAATGTTCCCATGTAATTAAGCTAAAGTAAGCTAGTTCAATTAAATAGAAATCAATTAAGCACATAAGTATGATTGCTTTGAGTATGCGTATGATGCTTGGTAATCCTAGCAATGCTTAATGTTGGCAACCTAGCAGCATTATACGTGTTCAGGATCTGCATGGAAAGTGGGATCAGATACTTAGGTTAGGATAGTTAGTAATTAATTAGCAATTAGACTAGTTAAATTGATTTATAAATTCAGTTTCAACCTACTGTTAATTGTAGATATATAAAATACAAAATAATAAAAATCATGTGCCTCAATTACACTTAACCATGTAATTAAGCTCCACAAGTGTAGTTGAGAAGACAACGATTGTCATGATTAGATTTCACATCTTGGAACTAGTGTACTTAGGAACTTAAGGTTTGTGGAATTTGATTGGATCACATGTGAATGCTTATGAATCATATAGTTGGACGTAGGGGCACCTCGTCGCTTATTAAATAGAATGGATTTAATGATTTCAAACTTTGCTATTGGAGTAAATATCTCCTCAAAATCTATGTGTTTCTTTTGTCTAAAGGCTATAACCATAAGTAATTGCTTTGTATTTGATGATTTTATATTTTTCATTGAATTTATTTTTTTATAATCATTTGCAATCTATGGCTTTCTTTCCTTTGAGCTTGTCCACTAATTCTAAAGTTTGATTTATTATTATAGCTTCATATTTGCTGTCCATGGCTTTTCTTCATTCTTTGATTTTTAGAATTTCTTCGACATTTTTATTTTCTTGGGTTAGGACTGAATATGACATGTTAGTAATAGCACTAGATCATATTGTTCTTCTTTCAAAGTATTTGTCCAAAATTTGAGTCTTAAGGTGATTCATTTGTATCCAAGAGTTTAGGTTGAGTTGATTGTCCATCCTTTGATTACCTTGTTAAAAATACATTATTCCAAATTTTTTTTCTAGAAATATGACATCTCTTAATAAATACAGTCTTCATTACATATTATCATATAAATTATATTCACTAGTTTTATAACCATACTTAAAAAAATTCATTTTCCCCTCTATCATCTAACTTGTTTAGAAATTTCTTTGGTGGCTTGACTTAATAGTGATATCCAAATATTCTCATGTGAGAAATGTTTCGAAGTCTTTTATGAAATAGCTCATATGGAGTTTTTTCATTGTTGTTGTTCTTGTTGATTGGTCTATTTGTAATATAGGTTGTTGTAATTAATGTGATGCTCCAATAGCCATCTGTAGGTTTATCATGTTTCAAAAGATATTTCATCATGTGTTGTAGAGTTCTATTTTTTCTCTTAGCTATATCATTTAATTATGGGCTATATCCACAAATAGTTTGATGAAATATGCCTTATTTAGTGTAAAAAGTAGTGAATATATTATTAATAAACTATCATTATCAATTCATTTGAATATTTTTAATAGTAAGATTTTTATTTTTAATCAACATGAAGAATTCTTCAAACTTGTTAAATGTGTCATCTTTGTTTTTATACTATAGGTCCATGTAAATATGCAATAGTTGTCTATCATCAAAAAGAAATAATTAGCTCCTTCAATGGAAGTAATCGGCATGGGTCGTATAAGATTCATTTGAATGAGATACAATGGTTATTTGGCTCTTGGTATAGGATTGGTATGAAATGATTTTTTTGTTTGTCTTGGATGAAAACTTCACATTTTTATTTTGGAATTTCTTTGAATTTCATTCCAATAGCTTTGTTCATTTTGCCATCTCTTCTATCTTTAAATATGATGTGGGTCCAAGCCTTTTATGCCCAAATTTTACTTATTTGGCTTGTAATTGATGGTCAAAATCTTTTGTGATGCTATTGCCATTGCTTATTTGTTGAATAGAATTTATTTGATTAATGGTTATAATGTAATTTTGCTGATTTTTTATTATATCTGTGAGATTTTCCTTCAATTCAAAGTTGATGAGTGACGAGGTACCCCTACACTCAACCATATGAATACGAGCATCTCACACACGAGCCAGTTGAACTCTAAGGACTAAGTGCTTACGCCCCCTAATGGAACACTTAAGGTTAATAAATTATTGTCCTCCCAAACTTACTTGTATTGTCATGGGTGTATGGTTAAGTTTGAGGTATGTGATTTTTATAACTTTTATCTTTTTAATGCCTATTCTAGTAGGGAAGGGTGAAGAGACTAAGTGACTAACCGTTCGCTAACTAAGTTCTAATCATCCTAGCACCAGTATCTGTTCCCACTTGCTGCACACACCCTGAACTAGTGCAATGCTACTGGGATTACGAACCACTACTCGTTACTGGGTTACTAAGTGTTACACACGTGCTCAAAGCGGTTGTACTGAATGCACTTAACTCAGACAGTAAAGGGTTGAGAGAGATTAATTGTCTAAGAAAGAATTTAAACATTAAATAGTAATTAAGTCCTATTTACTGCAAGGTTT
>MNCI01004047.1:32005-47921 GCA_015680685.1 Gnetum montanum | reverse complement strand
GTTAATCATAATGCAGTTAATACCTTGCCTCAGTGTAAGGTCCATTGGCTGAGTTGTGATATGGCTAATGCGAATCTGGAGATATAATACTGGTGACTACTCGAGGTGTAGGGGTTAGGAGAAAATCGAAAAAAATTGGACTAGGACCCCTAGGACTGAGAGCGAACCTCTGGTAGCGATAGAATGAAAAAAGATAAGGAATAAGAAAAGATGGAGAAAAAGAAACAACGGGAATGCCGATAAAATGGATGTCAAAGATGGAGATGAACAAAATAAATGTTGATTGCAAAAAATGTTTAGGGGAAAGAAATTAACAGATGCACCAAATAGGAATGCCAGTGGGTCCTTCCCAAAGCAGGCTCATGCCCTTAATGCCATGACAATCCCACATTCAAAGAGTCTGTAGGCTCTAGGAATGTCATTTGAAGACAAGAGTTAAAGTCTTAATCACAAGAGTTTACCAAAATATGGACTATTGATACAACCGGCAATGAGGTGAAAAATGGAGAAAGAAGGATGGAAAGAAGAGAATGGAATGGAATCTCAATAACAAGGTGGTGTATAGCCTCTTATGTATTAATGGTTAATGTGACTTAGTAGATCTAATTCCAAATATGGCCTCAACCAAACCACATCCAGTGACTTTGCATTAATACATTCGGCCAATCCATCCACTTGAAGTAACAAGAATGTCTCTACCAAAGAGTCACCACCATTCCAACGAAATGCGAAAGGAGAATGTAGGAAGAGAGGAAAGGCCTTAGTTAGAGGAAACATTTTTATTTACTTCCATAACCAGTGCTTGTAGCCCAGATGATTATTCCATCTAAGGGGTGTTCTTTCAATTCTCATTGTTTTTTTGTGTGTTTTACATGAGAACCATACCATGCAAAGAATTATTATTTTTATTAGCTCAGCTTCTCGATATGGAGCAGCATTGGAATGGTATGGGAGGCTTAAAAAGAAAAGATCAAAGCACGCAAGAAAATGGCTATCACAAATGCATCAAGTTCCCTTGAAGTCACACCTTTTTCAGTCCTTGAGTCTTTCCTTAGTTTGAGAAATACTCAGTCACCAATTTGTTGATAGTTCTTATTGTTTAAGGAAGGGGACTATACAGTTCCAAGCCAAGAGAGACCATAGAAATTCATGGATGTATGGGTGACATGAACTCATTGCTTGCTATATCAAAAGAACCATACTTTAGTATCAACATCATAACTTAAAGGTAAAAACCAAACATTAGCAATCAATGAAATGCAGTTCATACCACCATCAGGAGCACTTATTAGGTGACGAATCAAATAGAATAAACAAATACACAAAGAAATGAAAGAGTATAAATGATGTTGTAAAAAAAAAAAAAGAAAAGTTAAAGAAATTTGTAAAACAAAAATGTGTAAAAAAAAAGACTTAAAAAGAACTGAGGGCTTCAAATGATCAACATAAGTGGCCATCTCCCCCATGACTGAATTGAAAGGGAGAGATATGAAATAATGAGCACTTGTTTGAATTTTTTAGAAGTGTCCAACTTCTCCCAATTTATGTTTTCAGGTTAAGGGTTGGAAGTTGGCGACACTCTTGTTCCAGTGTATCTATGCTTTCGACGTGGCCGCAAGTTGGTCCCCCAGTTAATTCCATGCATGTTGGTGAGTTTCTCTCCTTATTAGCTATCAACCACTAAGTGTTTTCTTGTTGTGTGGTTGCTACATATAGGAACTTTTGTATGTTAAATTCCTGGGCACACCAGTTGCATGCAGGAAATGCTGAACATTCCTATATGCCATCACCCTCTGTATCACTATATGTGATGCATGGAACTTTCTTCTTCTCGATCTTTCCGCAAGTGTTTTCCTTAGATATTTCCAAGGAAAGATTGCGGATTCCTAGGCATACATTTATGGTACTTAGCCATGCCCTCCCCATTATTATTGGGAAGTCCGCTTTGTCATTGTTTACTTAAATCACTAGGAAATTAGCTAGGTATGACCACCCATACACAGTGGTAACAATGTCCTCCACAAGTCCCAAAGAAATAGTGATGGACTGGTCAGCCATCTCTAAGTGAATATTTCTCTTCTTTAGTGGAGACAGGTTCCATGCTTTATACATTTCTTGTGATATTAAGTTGACTCCGGAACTTGAGTCCAGAAGAGCTTTACGAGGTTCATTCCCAGCAACTTGGAGATAGATTAAAAGACTTCTAGGATCAGAGAATTTCCTGGGAAGGTGGCCCTCCTTGATCCAGTTAGTGACAGTATGTGTTAACATAATCGTGTGCATTGAGCTCTGTTGTTGGTTTGAAGAGAGCTCCGAAGCCTTATTTGATGGAGGAACGTTCGGAGGCTCAACCACTTGTGGTTGTGAGAGCTTGTTTGGACTGTTGGTTCTGAAGAAAGATCTTCTCCTTGTATGGTTGTTAGAACCAGTAGTGGGTTGAAGGTTTATAGCTCTCGTAGCATTGCGTTGCTGCGGTTGAGTGGGGAGTTCCCCTTGCATCGCTGGAGCAGGTGGTAGTGGAGCTATCGGTGTAAGAGTTGCGGGTGGATTTGGAGGATGATATGCATGTGCTGTGTCTCTCCCAGGAGAATGAGTCCTATAGTACTCCTGAGCTTGGTAGTGACATTGTGGGGTCACGTGACCAATAGAGTCACTTGGATAGATTGGTTGCTACACGTAGTAGCCATATGGATCTGGTTGCCAGTAAGGGTATTGTTGCCTTGGTGGTGGCATCCCCCATGACTGTGGGTATTTCCATTGCTGGTGTTGCTTAATAGGTTGTGGTGGAGTTCCACTTGGATAATATGTTAGTGGTTGGTGGAACTGCCTTGGGTTACCTTGAGGATAAGGTAACCATCGGGGTGTTTGCCGTTTGCTAAGTCGTGGGTTAAGTGCATACACCCCAGACTCTTGCAGATGTGAGATTATTGGGCAACATCCCTTAGGATGTTCATACTGGCATATCTCACATCCACCATCATTGTCCATATCAGAATCCACAACCTCTTCAGAGATGGTCATTTTACCCTTACCTTTGTTACGTGCATGGTCCAAACCTCTCTTCTTCTTTTTATCATAGTCACCACTTCGCTTCTTAGACTCCTCTATGATTTTTAGAACGGTTTTAAATCTACTATCTAAGGAGTCCCACATTTGATCTACCTTTGCTGACGCTTTTGTTGTTAATTTTTGGAGTGGAAAAGTTTTCCTATTCACTAGCTCTTTGAGTGGTGACTCATCCTTCTCCTCATAGAATCTTACTCCCCTTTTTCAGAGGGAAGGATCGCGGTTATACTCTTCCGTGCTTTCTCTTTTACATAGCTCTCCTTCTTCCTTAGCTACTTGCTCTAATAATCTATGGATCTAATGAGACCTAAGCTCTGATAATCTCCCTTAGGAATACATTCCAGGGGTTCTCCTAGTTTCATTCCTAGGGCTCGGGCAACGATGTAACAGTGCATAGTATCAGACCATGGCAGCATCCAAAGGTTCATGAGTTTCCTGCTTCCATCCTTGGATTTTCTTTTGCAGGTTGGACACTCAGGAGTATGTTTGATACTTATCGTTAAACAGTTCTAGCATCGTACTCCACCTTCGAATGGATTCCAGTTCTAAGGACCACTACCAGCTTTCGGCTTCTTTTGTTAGTGTCCTTGGAAATAGCTTTAACTTTTGCCACTCATTTTCGATGTTTTGCAAGGCACATGCATCGTGAAATGCCTATAAGTGGTTCTGAGGATTAGCGTTGTATCCCCCCTCAAATCATGGGATATTATTCATGTCTAGTCTCTTGATCCTGCTATCTTTTTGGTGCCTTGTAGGAATTCTAACAGCCTCGGTAATGTATAACATGATTTGGGTTGCAAGTAGGGGTTCTTCGTGGTCATTTCTCTCATAACATCTATGATGTCTACATGGTTCCCTACTTTCCCTTCTTCCATGCCTTGATTCCCTAGAGTGCCCTCGTCCTCACTCTCGACTCTCTCGTCGAGGTCTCTCATTTTGCTTACCCTTACCCTCACAGTTTGGTTTCTTATGATTGTGTCCTGATGTTGAAGGAGAGGGTGAATGCAACGATGAAGGTGAAGAAGAAGGAGGACCATCACCATGATGATGTTGCCTACCCTCTCTTCGGTGGTCTCAACCCCGATCGTGATGATGATTAGAATGCTTGTCCTTATCATGTGTCCATGTTTCCTCGTTGAACACTTGGTGTTCATGGAGATCAGAACCAGGGTTGTGAATTGTGGAGTAAAGGTTCTGATACACCACCTCCTCACTATCGTTAGGAGGGGGAACATTGTTTTGTAGAGAAATTATTGAAACAGGTTCACCACCCTTAATTTTGCTTATGACGGGCGAAGCATTATGGGGTTCTTTGCCCTTCAAAGATGTGTGGTAACTCTCCTGCCACAAGTCCTATTGATGTTGCACTTTTGTGGGATGGTAGTCCCTTGCGTTGTAATCACATGCAACATACTCAGCGTATAATTGTGACATGCCTATTCATGCAAGGACATGAAGGAGCATGTTGGGGGTTGCTCTGTCTGGAGGCAATACTATGTTACCCTCCAAGTCTCTCCAACACAGTTGTTCATCTTGATGGAATACAAAGGTAAATTTGGGTATATATTCATCCTGATGAATATATACCACACTAAATTGTTGAGGAACTGGCGGATTTTGGTTATGTGTGTTGGGCCGCTGATTGTCTCTAGTGTTGTTCCTAGGCGGTGAAGTGCTTTTGTTCTAAGAAGAAGACATTTTAGTGTTTAGTGTTTTATTTACTATTATGTTATTTTTCTCTTGATTAACCCTAAGGATTTTTTTTAGCTCCCAATGATGTCAATGATTTCCTATGTTCTACGTAGCGCACAAAAAACTAAGTCCCCAGCAACGGTGCCAATGATGAGTGACAAGGTACCCCTACACTCAACCATACGAATACAAGCATCTCATGCACGATTCAGTTGAACTCCAAGGATTAAGTGCTTATGCGCCCTAATGGAACACTTAAGGTTAATCAATCGCTGTCCTCCCAAACTTACTTGTATTGTCACAGTTTTATGGTTAAAGTAAGTTTGAGGCATGTGATTTTTATAACTTTTATCTTTTTAACTCCTATGCTAGTAGGGAAGGGTGAAGAGACTAAGTGACTAACTGTTCGCTAACTAAGTTCTAATCATCCTAGCACCAGTATCCTTTCCCACTTTCCAGTATCATCCTAGCAGTTGTACTGAATGCACTTAACTAGGAGAGTAAAGGGTTGAGAGAGATTAATTGTCTAAGAAAGAATTTAAACATTAAATAGTAATTAAGTCCTATTTACTGCAAGGTTTATCAGAAAGTTTGTCTTTATTATCATACAGAAATGTGTGCTCAGGTACAATTTGCTCAAATAAAGATCTATTCACTTTGAGACTCCTACTACGGGCACATGGAAATTATTCTATCTCTGGAATGGCAAAATTGCTAGAGTTTAGCTAAGGGTCTAGATCTAGATGAGTGAACAAGGGAAAGCCACCTCTTATTTATAGAATTGATGATAGGCTATGATATCGTGTACACGATATCACAAGGTCCGATGCGATATCGGGGCTGATGTGATATCGTAACTGATCAAAAGTGTTCATAATCAAAATAATATATTCCATTATTGAGTGCTCTTATTTTGTAGACCTCTTCTCCATTTGATTTAGTTATGTTACAAGTTTTACTTTCAAAGCATATTTTAATGCCTTTATCTAACATTTGTCCTATTAAAAGCAAAGAGTTGGATAGTTGGGGAATATAAAAACTCTAGTAATAGTCAATACATTAGTATCGGTAAGTTGGACATTAAAATATCCTATAGCTTCGATGCTAAGAAATTTACTATCATCAATTTTGATGTTGCCAATTCTTTATGGTTTGTAGTTAGGAAGATATTCTTTATAGAAAGTCATATGATTAGAGCATCTATTGTCAATAATCTAGGTGTCTTAATGAATTGCATTAATAGTCTTTAGATAAGAATGGTTACCTTGATCAAGTTTTTCTTCATCATTGGTTTTTTATTCTTATATTTTTTTTCATTTTTTATTTGTTTGCTTTTGTAGATTTCAAATCCTATTCATGTTTAACAATCTTCATATGTGTAAATTTTTCATTTATAGAATAGACATTGAGGGATTTCTATTCTTCTATAATTATAACTAAATATTCTTCTTTCTTTATTGTTAAAATTCATTTTTTGAATATAGTTATGATACCAATTGATGTACTCAATGGAATAAAGGAGATGAGAAGGGGGTTTCAATGTTCTAGTTTTACTTTGAAAAATTCTTAATTTTTGTGGACCATGATTCATGATATTATAGCCTAAGTTATCATGGTGCTAAAAATAGAGAAAATTAGTTTATAAGAATTCTACAAGTTAACAAGGAGTTGTAGTAGAAGACCACAAGGATACCATAAGTCATGGTGATAACTGACTAGAAGAGTTTTGAATTGTTGAAGACCATGAGTCGTGGTGATAGACCATAAGTCAGGGTGAATTTACCTTATTCTAAATGTGAAACCACAAGGCAATAATGAGTTTTGGTTGTAAATTTGTATTAACCATGAGCTATGGATTTTATCACAAGTTGACCATGAGTGAGCCAAAGGTCATGGTCTGTGTAAATTTAAGACATGAGATGTTATGAGTCATGGTGAGCTCATGCTTTATGAAACTTGCAATACCATGACTTGACAACCAATCATGGTGAAATTGAATTTAAAGATTTCTTGGGATTTACAAGCCATAATTTAATGATCTTTATGTCTAGACATTCATCTTAAGATGCTTTTGAACTTGGAATAAAGAAATTATAACTTTGCATTGATGAAAAGTGAAAAATCAAATTCAAGTAAATGATGAATTAACTTGATGTTGAAAACTTGAAATGAACAAAATTTGAAGTTTTATGCAAATTAATGGAGATGACTTGTTGAAATCCTTTAATGGAGTTTTAAAAACGTAAAGAAATGGTTGATGCTAGTGGAATGGTAAGTTATGAAGTTGATGGAATGTCTATGTTGTAAAAAATTATGAAAGTGAACATAAGGGCATAGGAGATTAATGAGAGAGAGTGAGAGGAAACTTGAGAAAAATACATGCAATTTTTTAGGACTTTGAAAATAGTCCATTACATTAATGTATGGCTATTAAATTTATAGGACAAAACTGGAGCCATACTTGGGGTTGATGAAAAGTTCTTTTCCAATTGTAAAAAGTGAAAAACAATGAAAAAGAAAATGAATTAACGTAAAAAAGGCACATCTATTCATCAATTTAGTTTGATAAAATACAATTCAATTTGTTTTCTTGCTTAAAGTGTTGACAACATGCAAGATTATCTTTTTCTTACTTTGTTTATCTTATTTGAAGAGTTTAGCATAATACACTATTTTTAACAATATATGCTTTTGAGAAATTCATGCATTATATATTTGGATATCCAGTTTCTGTGCACATTGATCATAGTGCAATTTAGTTCTTAATGAAAAAGCTAGATATTAGCCCTCATATCATATGATGAGTAGTACTTTTCAAGGAGTTTGACATCATAATGATTGATAGAAAGGGAATAGAGAATATTATAATTGATAATGTATTCTAATTATGATGGGATAACAAGGTTTACACAGAGCCATTCTCTAATTAGTTTTCCAATGATTTATTATCTGTAAATAAAATGATAGTTACATATGATGTTGTCAAGTCTTGGTATGCTAGTTATTTCATCTATATAATAAAATTTGAAGTTCCTACTAAATGGAAAAAATGAAAGATACAACAATTTTCACACTAGGTTAAACTACATGGAGATAGAGAGAAACCTCTAAAAAAGTTGTGTAGATGGTTTAGTGTGATGGTGTGTTTTAGAGGAAGATCAATTTAGAATTCTCTAGGATGCCCATGAGGGACATTCTAGAGGCCACTATGCTAGGATATGAATGACCATTAAAATCCTCATCATAGAATACTTTTGGCCAATGATCTTTAAGGATCCTTATAACTTTACCAATTCCTATGAGAGATGTCAATTCTATGATGGAAAGACTATAAGCTTAAGGGTTCTCAATAATGGATTGAACCATTGGAACCATTCGACTTATGAGGAATTGATTTTATGGGTTTTTTCACATTCATGCCCAATGGGAAGTCCTACATCATCTTTGTTGTAGACTATTTCGTGAGATGAGTAGAAGTTGCAATAGTAATAAATAGTACCATAGTAACAACAATAAGGTTTTCTTAATAATAGATGATACATAGGTTTGGTGTCAAGGACATTTATTTATGATAATGATACTTATTTTATGGATGCTACTTGTAAAAAACTGATGAGATGATTAGGTGTAGAACATAAGCTTATCCCACATTATCATTCTCAAGCTAATGGTTAGGCTAAGATAATTAATAGAATATTCACATAAGTCCTACTAGGATAATTAGAAATTATAAAAAAGATTGGAGAAGAAAATTCAATAATGCCTTATGGACCTATCACTTCACTTGAAAACTTCCTATAGGTTACTCTCCATATGAACTAGTATATGGTAAGTTACTAAAACTTGCTATTCATATTGAATTATGTACATTAAATACCACTTGTGAACTTGATCTTAACATTAGCCAAATATAGAAAGAATGTCTTATGAACCATAGTGTGCTAGATGAAAACTGTAGGATAACACTAATGATGAATGAAGTGTACGAGACATATATCCAATAATGTCATAATGCTAGAATTCGATGAGTAGAATTCAAACTAGGAGACAAGGCCCTCTATTGGAACCTCACTTGTGTGCCTTAACATCCCAAATTCCAAACATTATAATAAAAGAATTATATCATACATTCTACCTTTACATCTAGCGTCATGGAAATAGACCATCCTAACTACCCATAGAAACTTATTTTAATCAACATACAATAAGTCAAACCATTTAAGGACTTCTAAGTAGCCATGCATTCCAAAGACACCTCTACTACTTACAAGGCTTATTCTATTTTTTGTATCTTCATCTTCTAGCTTAGCTGTGGATGAGATACACAATTCAATTAACACCTTTTGCTAACTAAACTTTCATCTATTTTTTATAAATTTATTTTGCATTTTTAATTTATTATAAATTTTCTCTTTCTTTAAGTCATTTTATGCTTTCTTAGAATCATTCTTTGTATTTTTATTCATAACAGCGTTGCTCTTTTGTAGAGGATAACTTTGTTGTTTGGACTATGTTAGGCTAACTTTGTTGTTTGGACTATGTCCTATGCTATCAATATATTGGGTAAATAATTGTGTAAAGAAGTGAGACCATGTCATTCATCTCTCTAGTATCATTAAATTAGATATTCTTATTATGGAAGTAATATGGTTCTTCTTACAAGAAACTAAAATTAACCAATGAATATTATGCCTTGAAGAAAAAGTGAAGGTACAAGAGAGATTAAAAAAATGGTGTGAGATCACAGAGATTTATTAATTCTATAAACTTTTCGTATGGATCCCAATTCTCCACATGGTTATGCTATTACTTATATTTTAATTTTGGTGGAAGCATGTTCTTTAATAAAAGTTGTTGCCTCAGTATGTCATTGGAAAGACATGTGATTCATGCTTGAATGTAGTACTTTGGTAGGGATAATATAATAATTAATTAATTAACATATGTAAAAATATTCTTGAGGTATCACTAGAAAATCATGTGACCCATGTCTAAGGGTAGGCTACTTATGAGAATCCCAAAATCTCTTGGACTAGTTTCATCATGTGTTTAGAAAGATGTATGATCCATGCCTAAAGGTGCATCATTGATATGATTAGCATTTGCTATAGGGCTAGAAAGACATGTAATTCATGCCTAAAAGCATCTCTCTAACTAATGGCCAAGAGTTCTAAAAGAAAACATTCTAATTAGTTAATTAAAGCTAAATTCTTTATTACATCTATAAACTAAAAATGATCTATTATATAGATAGTACATTCATCTCATGGAAATAAAAATAGATTCAAAAAAGTGACTAAACACTACTAGATGTAACAAAAATAAGTCAAATAAGATTTTTTTTGCAATATTATATTTTTGATGGAGGTGATTAGTTAAAGAATAAATACGAAAGACATGGTACTCATCCTCAAGTGTTGTTGGTTCACAAAGCTTGCATGTATGTTCTTCTGTAGTAAGATTAATCCATCTTTCACTTTCTATCATGGGTTGATATGAAATTAAATGAAGTTTTCTGATTAAGTTGTAAAAACTGTTTGGAATGTTAGCTGTAAGATAGGAAATTTATAAATCAAGACAATTACCTCTAATGTTCTCTAAATATAATTTTTTCTTTTCTTCCATATTTGACAATATTTTTTTTAGAACTTTCTATTTAAATAAGTTACGTATATGTTTAGTATTATGTTTTATTACTTCCAATGAGAGATTCCATGTTTTTAGCCATTGTATTCCTATATTAATTAAAACAAGAATCTAATATCTACTTTCCAATTTTCTTTTTGTGGATGTTCTCATGTAGTTGTGGTTGGCTTCATGGTGATGACTTTGGAATCATGTAATGTGATATCACTAGTAAATGTATGGGCTTGAAACTTGGATGGATGGTATTATGATCATTATAATTATAATTGACATAAGAACCTGCTATAGACATGGTAAGATATCTTATGTCTTGATCTTTGGAATTCCTTCTCATTCCATTTGTACCTTACTAGTATATGGAATTATGAGCCTCCTAGTTTTATTTAGCATATTTTAGTTTCCTTACAATAATAGTTATATGTATGTGCAACATAGACTTGATCAACATTCAATCTCCAATGTATTGAAAGACACTTTAAGAGATGGCTATATAAGGGTATTTTGGGTAAGAGCTTTCTTTGAGGAAGATGCACTTGTAAAACTTTTGAGCATATAATTTATGAACTACCTCCACATGTCCAAGTCATTAAGGTGTAGCTCATCTCATTATCTTGCATTTCCATTTACTCATTTTCTTTCTATTTTTTGTAATTTCCCTTTGAGAACCTTGACTTTCAATGATTCACACTTGACAAACAAGACAAATTCATTATTTATACCTATCCTAATTATCATCATTATCTTCATGGTTAAAAATCCTTCTTTTAGCTCTCATTAAATCTTAAAATGATTTTTAAATTTTCCAAAAATCTAAGAAAAATTGGTTGCAACAATTCTATTGATGTTGTTAAATCGATGCAAGGAGATTAGTTGATGAAGTCCTGTATATATATGCATCAATGTTGATGTAAGATAAAAACCCTATATATACCCATTGATACTTAGCTAAATTTGTACATTTCAATTATTTTTAGGGGGAATTTTGGCCATGTTAGAGATCCTAAGCATTCTAACTATGATTTCTTGTAAACTAGATCTCCAAATTAACTCATTTAGAAACCTATGAGTTTTTGGAGCTTTATGTCATGGAGGTTGGATACCTAAGGTTTGAGATTAAAAACCATAAATTTTGAAATCACTAAGGTGGTTAATGTAATAATAATTAGAATAATGAAAAATTTTAGTTTGAAGAGCTACCTTAGAACTTTAAGGATAATTATACCATAATTGCTAATGGATGATAGTGCTAAATTTTTTTGAAATCAAGTTAATTGTAAGGATATCAAGGGTTACAAAATTGAGAGTAAATGATTACAAACTAACAATTGATCTTTCATGTGATTGTAGATGGTACTTAAGGAAGTTCCACTAGTTGGTGGTCCATCAAAACAAAAGAAGAGATGATCGAGATGAAGATATGAATAGGTATATGGACAACTAGAACACGATCTAGCAGCCACTCATGCAACTAGTCTTATCAAAGAGGAGCCTGAAGTGGAATCTATTAGGAAGATTTCCATTACTAAGATAGGATAGTCAAGGAAGGATAAAGTACCTAGATCTATGCCTAGCCTATAGGTCACATTGATAGAGGCTTGTCTAGGAAAGGCTAGGAGAAACAAAATCCAGGGCTATGTTCCATAAGTATTAGGCTTTAGGTTCTTTGTGGAGTTTTCTTCTCAAGAGGTTTGGAAACAACTATAGGAATTATCACTATGGCCAACCATATCTACAAATCGATAATGGTACCTAGGTGAAAAATATCTCTTTTGGAATTGCCAAGGAGATATCACAACAAAGATTAACGACATCACCATCACTTATTCTATGAAGGTCATTGTTGATGCCTTGCGGCTCTCAAGCATTGCTACATAGGTTGCAAAGATATTTACTCAATTTGACCAAGAAAATAAAAAGGAGTGAATGCAACAGTCCTATGGTATAAATAAAAAGGAATATAGTGAGCTCATCTAATTCAAGAGGATACATTTTGAGATACCATTGTACCAACTTATTTTAATGGTATGATCTAATAAGAGCACATCCTTCTTGGCTAGGGCATGTGCAATACTTAGTGGTTAATTCTTCATTAATCTATATAAATTAATTTTTCTAGAGATTAAGTAGTTCATTAATAATGAAAAGGGAAAGAATATCCATTTTCATGATTGATTAGAAAACTTTACAAAATGGAGGGGATTCCTTGCTACACCAATGATGTACTCCAAAAGATCACAATCGCATCATGACAAGAAATGATGAAAGAGAAGCCACCATTGATGCTTCAAGAGGAGGTTCCACCTTCATAAGTAGAAAAAAAGAGTGCTAAAAAAGCCTCAAGCACTAAATTCAAGACTAGGTAATAAGAATCATCTAACCAAATACTTGCAGGAGAAGTGGGAGATTATTATCTTACTATGAGTCATCTTATTGAAATTACAAGAATCATCAGTTGAAAGTGGTATTAAATATCCAACCTATTTACCATGCAATGAAGCTAGGCTACTATTCAAAATAAGACAACAACTAGGGAAGTTATAGCATTCCTATATGCTAAATAATTACTAGAATCTCATGTAATGTAATAGGATTCTCTATGAGGCTTGAGGAAGGGGAGGAATCACAATAGTCATAGTACCTAGAAAGAGATAGGAAATAGTAAAAAAGATGGTGGCAGATAAAATTGATAAAGTTTTAAGAGTTACTATAGCATCAATTCTAGAATTTCCTACTATGATGGAAATTAAAATGATTACAAGAACTAGGTCACAAGGAATGAGTGCAACACAACATGAGGAAGTGTTGGAAAGACTAGCGGAAATTAGGTCATTGATTCAAGTTATTCTCAACATTTTGAAAGATACTATATTTTCCCATTTAGCATTCATTGAAATTCAACTTTAGGAGACTACTTCACTTAATTAAAAATTAAAAGCCAAAGTTATAAAAGTAAGAGCCTTGTTGTTAGATCCCACTTTCCATCAACTAAACTTAATAAGGGATGAGACCTTCAAGAAACTCAAGTTCAAAAATTAACAAGTTGAGATGGAGAAGGACAAGATAATCTTGAATGCATCCTTGATGAAATTAATCTTAAATGAAATAAAAAAGGATCCTACCAAAATATATAAGAAGAATTAAGAGTTGGCCAAGATAAATAAGAGGTTGTTCAATATAGAAAAGTAAAAAGAAAAGATGGAAGAATACCTGAAGCACCTCACAAACATACATAGGTTGATAGTAGAAAATAGAAATCTCTCTTTGGAGGAGGTTGAAGACATTAGATAGACATCAACCATCAAGATCATTGCCTAGAAAAATGAAGCCTTGAAGTATGAAAAAATTAAGAACCATAACCAATAAAAGGTTGACATGTAGAAAGAAGTTAGTAAGAAAGAAATTTAATTAGCTAAGATAAAAAGTCAATCAATTGCTCCAATGGCTTCAAGGAAATATTAACAACTAATTTTTAATTTTCATAATGTTATAACTAGGTAGATATTATAATGAAGGAGCAACAAATTGAAGAGATGACGAAATACATAAAGCTTTCCAATCTATGATATGCAAATCTAGTAATGCTAACTATTGGCTAATACTAATTAGAGCTAAAAAAAATTCTAGCTGATTCTTAACATACGAGGATAAAACACAAACCTCACTATAAGATAGAATAAAAGCTACAAGTTAAAAACATAGAACTGGAAATTCTTAAGTCCAATTACAAAGATCAAAGAGGAGTAGTAGAGGTATTTTGTAGGAGAATGATGGACTACTAGGAGTTGAAGGATATAACTAGAGCATTTAACATTGAATATAAACATTTTTCTACCATATTTATCAATGTTTATGAATTACTTATAGCTTTGAAATGTCCTTTATAATTGCCTATATTCAAGAATCAAGCCAAACTGCCCTAAAATATCCATGATTCTAGGGTGAAAGAAGAGAAAATGAGGTTTCGAATTCATTCATTTTAGTTGAGAGTAATTGTAGCAGTTGTAGGATACCAAAGCTACTACCAATGCATGAGGAGCCATTTCAAGAAGCACCATAGAAGACACCATCAGTTAGCACCACATAAGGCATATGCCTTAGTCTCTTTTGTAAATATCTACACAATTTTGTAAGGACAATGTGTCCAAATTTATCAACTATGAATTTTAGAAAGTACTCAAGTAAATTTTATAATATGATGCTCTAGTTAGTTAGTTGGAGTCAATCAAGTTACTTTCACATTTTTGTACACAAGTCCTATTCCAATTTTGCTAACTTGAGACTGAGTTTTCAGTTAGTCATGGAGTATGATGAGTCATGTTAATTCTAGAGCATCAATGCATTACCATCGATACATTAGCATTGGTGTAGGGTTAGCTACATAAATAAATTTGCATAACATTGATGAAAAGATAATAAATGCCTATACTCATCACATTTATGATATCATTTAATCAATAGTCTTAGTAAAAATTTATCAAATTTTCACCATAAAAATTAGAATAGTTAGCTAGTACTCATAGCATGGTTTAAAGTGATTACCCAAAATCTTTATTCAAGTGCTATATATGTAGATGCATTGCATGAATAGTAATAAAGATAAAGATTGTTTCACTCCATTATAGCATTTTTAGTTAGCATAAATTTACATTTAATTCAACTTATTTTAAATGCACGTTAGCTTAAATTTTATTTTTTAAATACTATTAATTAGTAATTGATGATTCAATGCATCATATTATGACCACATGAGTATGAAAAATTTCAAGCATACATATATTAATGTTTGATAATCTTGATAGTGTATGACTTGGGTACATGTAGTTGTTGGTGACCGTTTGGGATGCAATTGCCAACAAGTGTCCTCGAACAGGATTTAGGTGCTTGCTGGTCTTTGACAACACCAAGCCCCAGATACCTCCAAATAGACTCAGTAGTTAATGTGAGTATGTGTGTGTGCTGTTGTGGTGTGTTGTTGTGAAAAATGAAATGATTGGGTTGTGCATAAAACTATAAATGGCTTATCTTAAAAAGATTCAGCCAACTTTGCAAAGTACTATGAGTTGTTGAGAGTTCCTATTCTATTCAATTGCCTAGTCTATGCAGTCCTTATTATACCTACTTGTAACAAATAAAGTATTGCAAAAACATTTGAGCACAACTCTGTGAATCTACTTCTAATTTTCCCTAGAGAAAGAGATAGTTCCACAAGAATACTAGAAATAGAGCGAGATTCAATGGAAATAGAAAGAAGAGAAAAAGAAAGCAGATTTGTGTAAAGATCTCAAATGTTTAAATAAGGTAAAATGATATGAGTAAACACTTCACAATAGAGCTATCCCAAATTCAATAACTACGAATTGTTCAAACTTCCAAGGCTCAAATAAGCAATTTCTTCAAGACAATCCTATTATACAACCAAAAAAAAAAAATGTTGCGTAAACTATCATGTACCAGACTCTATTTTGGCTAGATAATGGAGGTCAACAATTGCATTCAACAGAACCTTCAAAAG
>MNCI01004047.1:12310-25523 GCA_015680685.1 Gnetum montanum | reverse complement strand
TCTAGAGCTATTCTTATACCAATACATAAAGCTTCATACTTAGCTTTGTTGTTAATACAAGGGAAAGATAAATGAATTTCTTTGAGAATTTCAGGTGAATCATTCTGTAATATAACTATACCGACTCCTGCATCTTTCAAATTGCATGAACCATCAAAGTATAACTTCCATTTATCCTCATTCTTTGAGTGTTCATTTTCAGAACTATAATTTTCTTGGAGTGTACAAATTTTGTTTTCAACACCTCCTTTTTCAACCATTTTACTTTTTCCATTTGAAGTAATATTATCAAGCATCAAAGGTTCGCTATAGATGTATATCTGATTTGGTTCTCCTTTCCAAGGTAGCCACATGTGAGAATAATCTGTTGATATGTAACCTAAGAAATTCTTGCTCCAACTTCTACTCAATAAAAGATTATGCGAATCTGGTATAGCTGCCACTTGAATAGTTACTCTACTTCTAACGTGGGGTTTAGAAGCTATTTCTAATAGAACATTTGGTAATTGACCCACAATCTTCACTCTACTTTTATCCACTTGAACAATCTTTTTATTTGATTTTTCAGGAATCAAACCAAGTTCCTTACATATAGACAATGGCATTATAGTAGACGTAGCTCCAGAATCAACCAAACAATTGTGTAAGTATTTATCCTTTAATTTCATTGTCAAAAGAAAAGGAGGAGCTTCCTTATCATACAAGGTCTTTAATTTCTCATCATTATTAGACATAGAACTTAACTTTGATTCTCTAACTCTCGTTTTACCTTTAATGAACTCTAAAGCCTTTCTTTGTTGATCTCCTATTTGAAGCAACTGATACAAGCTAATATTGGCCTTGACATGTTTAAGGTCTTCAATCAAATCATACTCTCCATCTAGTAGTATTAGTGTAAGTTTAGGATATGTATGACAAGTTGGGAAAGGATGTTAAATGCATAGGCTAGAGTAGATTATTCCTTGCAGTTAGGATAGATAACTTAGATTTTTGATCTTTTAATATTTTATTAATATTTTATACATGGCAACTACAACATCAGTATCATATGTCTTAGTTACATTTAATAGTATAAATTAGCCTTCACAAGTTTGATTGGGAAGGTAGAGGGAGAGCTTAAAAAAATAAAGAGTACGCAAGGGTATAACAATGATTCATGTCTATGTTTTGTAGAAGGAAGTGACTTTTCTTAATGAAGCAATTCAAAGAAAAATCTTATCCATGAAAAAAATTATTATAGAAATTATGGTGAAGGTTGATAAACTATGAGGTTAGATGGATGAAACTTTGCATTCACCTTAAAGATCTTGGAGAAACTAATTAAGGAGGCAAGAATGAGGGACTAGGACAAGAGAAATAAGAAGAAGAGAAAAAGAGGGATGTATGCATACTAACAAAAAGGAGAATTTGTAATAATAGAAGATATTATAAATTTTTATTTAGAAAAAGATGATGAATGATAATATCCAAAGGGTTATTATCTTGTTATGTCACATTTGTAGAAATTTGGAACATATGCCTTGAATCCAAAGTTTAGAAAAAGTAGATGCCTAGGATATTGCCTTATTTACAAGGTAATTATAGGTAGTTCTACCACCACTAATATCATCAAAGTGATGATTCTCTGCAACCTCAGGAGCAGCATCAACAATAGTGGTAATACCCACAATCATGGAGGATGCCACCAGCAAGGCAATAATATTCTTACCACTCGCTAGACCCTTATGGTTACTACATTTAATAGCCTATTTCTCCTAATGGTCCAAAAAATCATGCTCTTGCTTACTATTTCTCTCCTCTCAAATACCAAATATTCACAACATCATATGTTGAATCACTATCATATGCCTCCCATCACTTCTTACCCTTCACAATATTCATAGATTCCTTTCCCACCTATGCCTGCATCACCAATGTAGGAGGATTTTTCATCATATCTATAGGAAAAGAACATGACTTGCACTATACAAACTCAGGGAGATGATAATGCTAGTATCTTTGACTATAAGTTTTGAAAATGCTCCTCCATTATAGTGGTTCCCATGATCATTGAGGGAGCTAGTAGACTTGCTAGCTTACCTGGACTAGCATAGAATCCATAGGATGCAACTTCATTTCTTACACCAATGCATCCTAAGGCCATGATAGAGCCAAACTTAATTTTTTTTCTATAGTCAAATGTTATAATTGTTATGCTCGTTCATGTCATAATAGACTAGATCAAAGTGAGTGCTCTTTCAAAGAAGAAAATAGACCTAGGATGTGTTTGCATTTATTTACAAATCATAGGGAACCTACATGCAAAGAACTATTAGATTTATATTTAGACATGAACCTCATATCAGAAGAAATATAAAAGGCTTGGTACCTACCCTTGATGAAGAAAAATAACATTAGTTTAGATCTTGCATATTAGTTCATCACTATTTCTTTGAAATAAGTGGATGATGTGTTGATTACCATCAATGAATGGTAATACCTTTCTGGTTTTCTTATGATCCACATTAATAATAGGAAGGGAAAATCATCTATAATTATGAGGATGAGCATGAATTAGTGCCATTAATGCTATTTTGAGCGTCAAAGATTTTTCCTTGGAAATTCCCAAGGAAAATAAACATGACATTATTGAGAAGTTGCATGTTCCATGGATTATGTACAATGACATTGAGTGTAACTATGTATAGAAGGTTTGGAGCATTAGAAAGAATAAAATCACAACATGTAATAATTATGTAGAAGAGTTTTATGTGCAACTATGCTTTTATGCAGCCACCATTAAGCAATAACGAAACTAGTGGCTAGTAGTAAAATAATGTTGTAAATCTAAAATATGTAAGAAACCAGCTAAAAAGCTAACTAGTTCTTATGTGGAAAATTTGAATGAGATTGAGATGGATCATCAAAAAATTTACTAAGAAAGGATCACATAGGATGAAGAGATTAATTAGGAAAAGTTGGAAATTCTTGAGGAATTAATGCCATAATAAATTAAATTGAAGACATTATTAAAATCATTAGTTCGTAGAAAATGACAAACTCATAATAGTCAATGCTCAACCAAAAAAGAAGAGAAAATTAAAGTTACTAAAGGTGGTTAATAAATGGTGAACAACATTTGCTTGGTTGTATGATAAAATCACAAGCATTGATTTGCGTATATGCCAACACCGCATGTACATGTATGTAGTAATAAAGCCAATATGCCGACCGTAGCATAGGTTGAATTCTAAGTTAAAGGAGGTTGTTAAACAAGAGATTTAAAAACTACTCTAGGCATGGTCTATTTATCTTATTTTACATAATAAGTGGATTAACACACTTGTAATTGTACCAAAGAAAGAAGAAAAATGATGGATTTGCATGGATTTTGGACTATTAAAAATGGAACATTTAAATATCATTTCATGTTATCATTTTTTGATCATGTGTTGAATAATAACATAGGACATTTATACAAAAACTTTCTAGATGGTTATAGTAGCTATAACCAAATTTATATTTCTCTAGAAGATTAGGCCAAGACTACATTCATGAATTTTTAAAGGTCCTTTACATATAAGAAGATGTCCTTTAGCTTGTGTAATGCTCTAATGACATTCCAATACTTAGTTGTCAACATGTTTTAAAAGAAGATTGGAAATAGTATTAAATTCTTTATGGATGAGTTTTGCACCTATGGCTTAGAATTTAAAAAAGTCTTGGATTGCTTGGAGTAGGTACTCAAAAGATGTATTGAAATCAACTTAAAGCTCAATTGGTAAAAGAAACATTTGATGTCCCAAGAGATTGTTAAATAAGAGATTAAAAAACTATTCAAGGTATGGTTCATTTATCTTTTAGTAGATAACAAGTGGGGTATCACATTTGTCATTGTACTAATGAAAGAAGGTAAATGATATATTTACATTGATTTTTGGCTATTGAACATGGAAACATTCAAATATCATTTTTTGTTACTAGTTGTTAATAAAATGTTAGATACTAATGTAGGAAATAATTACTAGAACTTTCTAGATGGTTTTAGTAGCTATAACTAAATTCATATTGTTCTAGAACATTAGGCCAAAAGTACATTCATGAATTGAGAGGAAACTTTTACATAGAAAATGCTTTTTGACTTTTGCAATGTTCTTGTAATATTGTAATTCTTAGTTATCAACATCTATGGCTTTTCCATCTATGGCTTACAATTCAAATAAGCCTTGGACTACTTGGAATAGGTACTCAAAAGATGTATTGAATTCGACTTGAAGCTCAATTAATAAAAGAGCCATATGGTGATCCAAGAGGACATGGTTATTTAGAATCTAGTTTTAGAGAGAAAAATTGAGATGGACTTAGAAAAGATTGAAGTGATCTATTGAATAATGAAAAGACCTTAAATAGTAAAGGATGTGAGGTTGCCTCTTAGACACATAAGCTTTTACTATCATGTTAATAAAAATTTCTTTAAGATTAATAGATCATTAGTGGAATTAAAAAATAAGGATGTACTATTTGTCTAGATATAAGAGGGTAAAAAAGTTTTTAATTATTGAAGGATAGGCTCATAAACACTCTAATATTACGAGTACCAAATTGGTTCAAATTTTTTAACATCATGATGGATGCATCTAACTATACCTTGGGGGTTGTGATTACATAGATGGATGATTAGAAATGTACTTATTACATCCAATGTATAAGCAAAAGTATTAAGTATGCATAACTGAACTACACCACAAAAGAGAAGAAGATCATGATAGTGGTACATGTACTAGAGAAGTTTAGGTACTATGTGCTTAGATATCCTATCTTTGTGCATAAAGATCATAGTACGATTAGAATTCTTATGAATAAATCAATGGTGAGTCCATAAATCATTCAATGTCTAATGATCTTGTACGAATTTAACATTATATTGTTTGACAAAAGAGAGATTGAAAAGATAGTTGTAAATCAATGGTGAGTCCATAAATCATTCAATGTCTAATGATCTTGTATGAATTTAACATTATATTGTTTGACAAAAGAGAGATTGAAAAGATAGTTGTAGATCATTTGTCATGATTGGGATGGGATAATGAGGTTGATGAAAAGTATCTTTTAAAGAAATTTCCTTATGAATCTTTGTTTTCCAAGGCTACTATAGTATTCTTGTTAGTAACCACTTCTTAGTTTGTTAACTACCTCATCTATTTAAAAGAGTAGAAATTTCCTACTAAATAAGACAAATGTAGAATGTAACAATTCATTCACTAGGAAAAGTGCTACATGGAGATAGAAGAAAATATCTACAAAATTTATAAGATGGCTTGGTCAAATGGTGTGTACTAGAGGAAAATCAATTGAGGGTTGTTCAAGATGCACATGAAGAACCTTATGGAGGCCTATATTAGGAAGAAGGATAACCATAAAGATTCTAAACATTAGATATTTCTAGCCCATACTCTTTAGAGATGCACACTAGTTCATGAAGTTTTGTTATCACTATCACTATAATGGTGGGGTCACATCATGATTTGAGGTACTACAATAGTAGATTTAATCATTAAAGCCATTTGATTTATTGGGAATTAACTTCATAAGTTTCATCACTTCCATGTCAAACAAGAAGACCTACATTATTGTTTCAATTGATTACTATGAAAAGTGGGTAAAAGTTACTACAGTCATTGATTACATTACAACAATTACTAATATTTTCTTTAAGTAGTAGGTAGTAAATAGGTTTGGTGTGCCACACACTTTGACAATGGAACATATTTTACTAGGGCTACATTCAAGAAATTGTTGCAACAGTTAGGGGCTAAACATAAACTTATCATACCTTATCATCCCCAAGTCAATGGAAAAGTTGAGATTACTAATAGGGAGATAACTAGAATTCCAACACATATGATTAGAAAATAGAGGAAGGATTGAAGTACAAAAGTGAATGATACCTTATGTTCATATTACTTAACATAAAACATTTCTAGAGGTTACTTTCTCTATGATTTGGTATATGGAAAATTATTGAAACTACTAATCTAAGCAAATTTTTGTCTACTAATTACCACTGATCTTGACTTAGATCCCATTATAGACCAAAAGGAAAGATTGATAAAGTTAAATGTGCTAGATTAGAATTAAATGATAGTGCTAATGTACAATGAATTATAGAAAGTTTATTATAAGCAAAGACATGGCACCAAAATTAGGACCTTGAACTATAACTAGGGGAGAAGATTCTTTATTATAATCCTAATCATGTGCCCTAATGCACTAACTTTTAAATGCTTTAAAAGGGATCATATATTATCCATACTATTTATCAATCAAAAGTCTTGCAAATGTACTACTTAAGAAATCCATAGAAATTAATCTTAGATAGCATTCAACAAATAAAACAATTTTGGGTATTCTAGAGAGTCACATTCATCTTATCATCATCATTTAATATTTTTTTCATCTATTGCATTTTTTGTATCTCCTTTTGGGGGAGACATATTTTAAGTAAGAATTATAAATGATTTTCTTATTTTTTGATTTTTACATTTTTATGATTTTTCTCTTTTTCTAATTTTTTCATTTCTTTATAAATTTTTATTTCTTACTAAATTTTTTATTTATTATCATATTTAATTTATTTATATTATTTTATTTTTATTGATTCCTATATTGTATGTTTTCGCTAAATTATTTAGGTTTGTTAATTATGTTTGCTAATCATGATGTAGGGATCAAGTGCATGGTTATGATATTATCCTATGTTGCCTAGATATGAAGGAAATATTTTTGCTAAGTTGTTGGGCACTTTACTAGAAAAGAGAACCAATTAGGTTAGGGTATGATGTTAAGTAGGTTTTAGATAAAATCACTTCACTATTGATCACTTACTTACTCTTAGTCACTACATGGAGTTTGCAAAAAATTATAATTGATGAGTGGCGAGGTACCCCTACACCCAACCATACGAATCACTAAGGTGTTCATGCATGATCCGGTTGAATTCCATGGACCTATAGTTCTCCAGTGCACTAGTTCCTCTAGGAAGTGAGATGGTCGTTAAGAATGTTCGTTGTCTTCCCAAATCCACTTGTGAAGCTTAAGGATATGGTTTAAGTGTAATTGAGACACATGATTTTTATCATTTTATGTTTTGTAAGTTTAATCACCTATAACAATAATGAAAGGTAGAGTAATTTAGGATCTAATTTATCTACTTCCTAGCTAGCCTAGCGCAAGTACTCATCCCACTTTCTTGGACACATCTTGAACACATATAGCCTTGCTAGATTACCAAACATTAAGTGTTTCTAGGTTAGCAAGTGCTACATGTATGCCCAAGGAGGTCATGCTTGTGTTCATTAACAACTAGGAATTAATTGTTTAATTAAAGTGCATGAATATTAAATGCATCAAGGAAACATTAATCTATTCTCAGCAAGGATGATCAAAAGGATTCATTTTTATTCTCATCACACTGCTATGCTTAGGTACATCAGTG
The DNA here is from genome assembly GCA_015680685.1 of Gnetum montanum. NCBI lineage: Eukaryota > Viridiplantae > Streptophyta > Gnetopsida > Gnetales > Gnetaceae > Gnetum > Gnetum montanum. The sequence goes on along the minus strand of MNCI01004047.1, from coordinate 18,049 downwards.
TTCGAAAAAAGATTTGCGGGTACTTAAAAAATATTCTAACTTTGGAGAAAACAAATTGTAAGATTTTTGCTAACTATGATAAAAACTAATATGAAAATTGTGAGCCTGAGTGCTACATTTATAGGCCAGCATATACCCTGTGATATTGGATATCCAATAACGCATCCTGGGCTTCGATATTGGGTATCTGATATTGGAGCATGTCAGAACATGACTCATCAATAATAAAATTATTTTTATTTGTTTTCTTGATTTTACAAAAGCATATGATTTAGTGATTTGCATAAAACTATCATTTTACTTGCATAAAATTAGTCTCCCTTCATATTTATTAGAAATAACTTAAAAAATGTATGAGGAGGTGATTAATAAAATTATAGATAGTAATTTAGAGAAAAAAATTTTATTCTAAAGAAAAATTGAAGTTAGTAAGGTTGTCCATTTTCTTCAACTCTCTTTGGTATCTTTATTGATAAAATGAAGAAAGTGGACAAACTTACTTAATTCTAATTATGCTCTAATTCTACTTATTGATAAAATGTTGGAATGGTTTGTAATGAACAAGATAGTCATGATATTAAAATTGGATTCCAAGAAGTAAATCTTTCTTTATATGTAGATGCTAATATCTTGATCTCCACAACTATAGAAGGTATACAAAATAGGTTACAAATTTTAGAAAATTATTATTATTCTTTTGGTCTTCAAGTGTATGTGGATAAAACCAAATTGATGATTTGAGGTATAGGAAATACTTATTATAACTTTTCTTTTGAAGATACTAATGTCTAAATAATAGAATATTTTAGATATTTGTATCTCATTTATACAAAAAATTATATGCGAAGAATGACCATCAAGAAAGAATAGTATAAGGCTTTAAGGCTCTATATGGTTTCAAAAAAAAGTGTAAGGGTTTTAGACTCTAAGCTTGGAATATTAGAAAAAAAGATTTTTAGAATATCATCTATCCTATTATATTATATAGATATGATGTTAAGGGACCTGAACTTAGTGCTAAACTTTAGAAAGATATTGAAAAAGCAGAAAAAAATTTCTTCTCAATGTGTTAAAGTTAAAGATGTAAACACCTTACTCAATGTTATGTGAATATGACTTATTACCTTTAGAAGAAAAGAGCTTATGCTAATTCATTACATCTACTCATATCCTATGTGATGGGACGCGATATCGCGTCCACTGCAATATCGCATCTCCCGCGATATCGCATCCGTTGCGATATCGCGTCTTCCCCTGCGATATCATGTACGTGATATCGCAGTGCATCGTCAAATCTATAAATAAGAGACGGCTCTCCCTTGTTTCTCATTCTAGGGCTAGACCGTAGCGAAAATCTGGCATTTTGATCCCTCTAGAGATAGAATATTTTTCATGTGCTCACAGTAGGAGCTCCAAAGTGAACAGATCTTTATTCGAGCAAATATTGTACCTGAACACATATTTGTGTATGGCAACAGAGATGAACTTCTTGGATAAACCTTGTAGTGCATGGAATAGGCTAAATAGGACTTTTATTTATTGTTACTTATCGTTTATCATTTAAATCCTTTATTAGTTATTAAATCTCTCTTAACCCTTCTCTCCTAGTTAAGTGCCTCAGTACGACCGCTTCGAGCACGTGTGTTACACTTGGTGATCCTAGCAACGACTAGCATTTGGTAACCAAGGTTGCATTGGTTTAGGGTGTGAATGGTAAGTGGGAACGGATGCTGATGCTAGGGTAATTAAGGCTTAGTTAGTTAGTTAAAGTTAGTCACTAGTCTCTTCACCCTTCACCTTGTCAGCATAGGAGATAAAACAGAAAAGCTATAAAAATAATATACCTCAGACTTACTTAACCATACACCGTGACAAATACAAGTAAGTCTGGGAAGACAACAAATAATTAACCTTAAGTTTTCCATAAGGCGTGTAGGCACTTAGTTTGCGGAGTTCAACCTGATCGTGCGTGTAACGCTCATATTCGTATGGTTGAGTGTAGGGGTACCTCACCACTCATCATTGGCACCATTGCCAGGGACTAAGTGTTTGTGCGCTAAGTAGAACATAGGAGATTATCCACATCATTGGGAGCTTAAATGAACCTTAGTGTTAATTAAACAAAAATTTATATAATGGTTAATCAGCACACCGAATAAGACACAATGTCTTCTTCTTCTTCTCACAAGAGCATTACACCACCTAGGGATCATACAAGAAACAGTCGGCAGTCTACAAAACATAACCAAAATCTACTAGTTCCTTAGCAATACCGAGTTGTATATACCCATCCCGATGAGTATATACCTAATTTTACTTTTATCCTTCATCAGGATGAATAGATGCACTGGAGAGACTTGCAAGGTAACATAGTGTTACCTCCAGATCATGCAGTCCCCAACATGCTCCTCCATGCTTTGGCACAGATCGGCATGACACAACTATACATTGAGTACGTTGCAGAAGACTTTGACACAAGGGATTACCATCCCACAATAGCACAATGTATAAGGAACTCAAGGAAGGAGAGCCACCATACATTGTTGAAGGGCAAAGGGGTCTCACACGTCCTAAGTGAAATTGGAGATGGTGAACCACTTATAATGGGTTCTTCATCAAATGATGTTCCCCCTCCTAACGATAGTGAGGAGGTGGGGTATCAGAACCTATGCTCCATGATACACAACACTAGTTCTGATCCCCGTGAATGCCAACTGTTCACTGAGGGAACAAGAATACATGACAAGGACGGGCACTCAGATCGTCATCGCGATCAGGGCTAAAGCCACAGAAGAGAAGGTAAGAAACATCGTCATGGCGATGGTTCTCCTTATTCTTCACCTTCATCACATTGTTCACCCTCTCCTTCCACATCAGGGCATAGTCATCAAGAGCATAACGATGAGGATAGGGGTAAGAAAAATGAGAGACCTCGACGAGAGAGTCGAGAGAGAGGACGAGGGCAGTCAAGAGAATCAAGGCATGAAAGAAGGAAAAGTAGGGAACAACGTAGACATCATAGACTTCATGAAAGAGATGATCATGACGAACCCCTACTTGCCATCCAAAGCGTGATGGATATAATGGAGGCTGTGAGAATACCAAGAAGGCATCAAAAGGATAGCTGGATCAAGTGCTTAGACATGAATAAAATTCCACGATTTGAAGGGGGATACAATGCTGATCCGCAAAATCATTTACAAGCATTCCATGATGCCTGCACCTTGAAAAACATAGAAAATGAGTTGCAGAAATTGAAGTTGTTTCCTAGGACACTCATAAAGGAAGTAGAGAGTTGGTACCGGTCCTTAGAACCAAAAACCATCAAGAGGTGGAGTACGATGTTAGAACTCAATGATAAATATCAAACATACTCTAGAGTGTCTAACTTGCGTAAGAAGATCCAAGGATGGAAGCAAGGTACTCATGAACCCTTGGATGCTACCATGGACTGCTACTATGCATTGTTACATCGTTGCCCGGGCCATGGTTATGTACAACAGGATCAACTTCACAATCTCGTAGATGGGCTAAGGTATGAAACTAGGAGAACCCTTGGGACTTATGCTCAAGGGAGACTATCAGAACTTAGATTCCATGAAATTCATCACTTGTTGGAGCAAGTAGCCAAAGAAAAAGGGGAGCTACAAAAAAGGAAAAGTGCGGAAGAATATAACTGTGATCCCTCTCTCCAAAAGAAGGGAGTGAGATTTTGCAATGAAGAGGATGAGTCACCACTCGAAGAGTTGGTGAATAGAAAAATCTTGCCACTTCAAAAGCTAGCAACGGAAGTATCAGCTAAGGTAGATGAAGTATGGAGCTCCTTAGACAACAAAATTAAAAATGTCCTGAAAATTGTAGAGGAATCTAAGGAGGAACGAAGTAGTGACAAGGACAAGAAAAAGCGGAGAGATTCAGGCCTTGCACATGACAAGGGTAAGGGGAAAATAACTATCTTTGATGAGCTTCTGGACTCAAACATAGACAATGATGGTGGATGTGAGATCTGCCGATATGACCATCCTAAGGGATGTTGTCCAATCATCTCACATCTACAAGAGTTTGGGGTGTATGCACTCAACCCGAGACTTAACAGATGGCAGACACCCTGAAGGTTACCTTATCCTCAAGGTAACCCAAGACAGTTCCACCAACCATTGACGTACTATCCAAGTGGAACTCCACCACAACCCATTGGACAACATCAACAGTGGCAATACCCACAATCATGGGGGATGCCACCGTTGAAACAATAGTACCCTTACCGGCAACTAGACCCATATGGATACTACGTGCAGCAGCCAATTTCTCTAAGTGACTCCATGGGTCACACAACTTCCCAATGTTACTACCAAGTTTGGGAGTACTTTAGAAGGACTCCTTCTCCTCCAGGAGATGCTCCACACCCATACCATCCTCCTAATCCATATGCACCTCTTTCATCAGTAGTTTCCATACCTCTTGCTCCAACAATGCAAGGAGAACTCCCCACTCAACCGCAACAATGTAATGCTACGAGAGCTGTAAATCTTCAACCCACTACTGGTTTTGACAATTGTAAAAGGAGAAGACCTTTCTCAGAACCAAAAGCCCAGACAAGCTCTCACCACCACAAGTGGTTGAGTCAACACATAAGGCTTCGGATCACCTGTCAGTCCAACAACAGAGCTTAACGCATACGGTCATGTTAACACATACTATAACCGATTGGATCAAGGTAGGACACCTTCCAAGGAAACTATTTGATCCTAGAAGTCCCTTAATCTACCTCCAAGTCGCTGAGATTGAACCTCATAAGGCTCTTCTTGACTCAGGTTCCGGAGTCAACTTAATATCACGAGAAATGTATCAAGCCTGGAACCTATCCCAACTTAAGAAGAGAAACATTCAACTAGATCTGGCTGACCAGTCCATCACCATTCCCTTGGGATTGGTGGAGGACATCGTTATCACTGTGTGTGGTTGGTCATTCCCAGTTGATTTCCTGGTGATAGAGATCAACAACAATGAAGGGGACTTCCCAATTATAATGGGAAGGGCATGGCTGAGCACAATTGATGCATGCCTAGGGATCTGCGATCTTTCCTTGGAGATATCTAAGGTAAATATTTATGGAAATATTGAGAAGAAGAAAGTTCCATGCATCACATACAATGACTCAGAGTGTGATGACATGTAGGAATCATGGGTGATGCAAAGTTTAACATTTCTTGCATGTAACTGGTATGCACTAGAGGATAACATTGAAAGATGCCTGTATGTAGCAACCACTCAACAAGAGGACACCTCGTAGTTGATAGCTAAACGGAAGAGAAACCAATTAACATGCATGGAACAAACTGGGGGAACAACTCATGCCCATAACGAAGGCATAGATACATTGGAATATGAGCGTCATCGACTTCCACCCCTTAATCTAAGAACGTCAATTGGGACAAGTTGGACACTTCTAAGAAATTCAAATAAGCGTTTATTATTTTGGATCTCTCCCTTTCCATTCAGTCATGGGGGTGATGACCACCTATGATAAATCATTTGGGGCTCTCAGTTCTTTTTAAGTTTTTGTCTTACACATTTTTGGTTTACGCATTTTTTTACACATTTTTGTTTTACAAATTTCTTTAAGTTTTCTTATTTTTTTTACAACATCATTTATACCTTTTTCATTGTGTGTGTGTGTGTGTGTTACCCATCTTGTAAGTTTGTCACTAATAAGTGTTCTTCATGATGGTATGAACT
>MNCI01004047.1:848-12074 GCA_015680685.1 Gnetum montanum | reverse complement strand
AATTATCGGGAAGCTAAGCAAATAAAAATAACAAAGTATTTGCATGGTGTGGTTCTCATGTATAAACACATAAAAAAAAGAGAGAAAAAGTGAGAATTCAAAGCACACCCCTTAGAAGAAATAACCATTTGGGCTACAAGCACTGGTTATGGAACTAAAATAAAAATGTTCCCTCTAACTAAGGCCCTTCTCGCTTCCCATTCTCTCCTCCTTATTTCGTTGGAATGATAGTGACTCTTGGGTGAAGGCATTCTTGTTACTTCAAGAGGATGGATCGACCGAATGTATTAATGCAAAGTCAATGGAAGTGGTTTGTTTGAGGCTATACTTGGAATGGGATCTGCTAAGTAACCATGAACTACACAAGGGGTTGTACACCACCTTGTTCTTGGGATTCCATTCCACTCTTTTCTCTCCATCCTTCTCTCCATTGTTCACATCATTGCCGGTTGTATCATTAGTGTATATTTTGGTTGATGCATTATTTTATTTTTGGTTAATTCTTGCTATTAAGACTTTAACTCTTATTCCAAATGACATTCCCAGAGCCTATGGACTCTTTGAATGTGGGTTTGTCAGGGCATTAAGGGCATGAGCCTGCTTTGGGGAGGACCGACTAACATTTCTATTTGGTGCAAGAGTTATATTCTTTCCCCTAACATTTTTGCAATCTATTTTATTTTGTTCATTTCCATATTAACATCTATTTCATCGATGCTATAGTTGTCTCTTTTTCTCCATCTTTCTTTCTTGTTCTTTTTCTTTCTCAATTCTATCGCTACCGGAGGTTCGCTATTAGTCATGGGGGTACGGGGCCCCAATTTTTTCGATTTTCTCCTAACCCCTACACCTTCAGTAGTCACCACTATTATATATCTCTAGATCCATATCAGCCATACCAAAACTTAGCTAATGGACCTTTCACCGAAGCAAGGTATCAATTGCATTATGATTCATTTACCCTTTCTAATATAAAGATTGTGTTGTGTGTGCAGATGGAAATCATGCAACAATGGATTGGATCTGAAAGGAACACTTGGAATGGAGTGGAGCTAAAGCAACTATGCAAGGAGAAAGATGGATAGCACGCTTATGGATGGACAACGAAAGGCATAATCTTGGCATGGCAGCAGCAAAAATTCTTTCTCTCTTCTCTCTTTTCTCTCAGCTACCAAATGAGGCCTAATGTTAAATGTATAAAGTGTTCACTCTTGTTGTCATGAACACCAATGTTGACTTGTCTTGTAATGATGATCCATTCACATGTCATCCCATTAGTTTCATTTTGAGTCAATAATCCCATAGCATCCCAATATTTTGTATGGAACTCGAGGACAAGTTTTTATTCAGTCATGGGGGTATGATGGGACGCGATATTGCATGGGCCATGATATCGCATCCCCCACAATATCGCGTACGCGATATTGCGTCTTTCCCTGCGATATCACATACGCGATATTGTAGTGCGTCATCAAATCTATAAATAAGAGGCGGTCTCCCTTGTTTCTCATTCTAGGCCTAGACTGTAGTGAAACTCTGGTAGTTTGATCCCTCTAGAAATAGAATATTTTCCATGTGCCCACAGTAGGAGCTCCAAAGTGAACGGATCTTTATTCAAGAAAATATTGTACCTGAACACATGTTTGTGTATGGCAATAAAGATGAACTTCTTAGATAAACCTTGTAGTGCATGAAATAGGCTAAATAGGAATTTTATTTATTTTTATTTATTGTTTATCATTTAAATGCTTTATTAGTTATTAAATCTCTCTCAACCCTTCTCTCCTAGTTAAGTGCCTCAGTACGACCGCTTCGAGCACGTAAGTGACGCTTGGTGATCCCAGCAACGACTAGCGTTTGGTAACCAAGGTTGCATTGGTTTAGGGTGTGAACGGTAAGTGGGAATGGATGCTGATGCTAGGTTAATTAAGGCTTAGTTAGTTAGTTAGAGTTAGTCATTAGTCTCTTCACCCTTCACCTTATCAGCATAGGAGATAAAACAGAAAAGCTATAAAAATCATATACCTTAGACTTACTTAACCATACACCATGAAAAATATAAGTAAGTTTGGGAAGACAACGAATAATTAACCTTAAGTGTTCCATAAGGCGTGTAGGCACTTAGTCCGCGGAGTTCAATCGGATCGCGCATGTAACACTTGTATTTATATGGCTGAGTGTAGGGGTACCTCGCCACTCATCACTGTGTATCTCAAGAAAAGAGAAATTTTCTAAAGTAGTTCTTGAGGATTCATGAGACCATGGTAGGTATTTTCATGGACTCTAATGATTGAGTAAATGGAATATCTTTTGGGAGGATGTGTAGCAAAATCCTAAGCATTTTTTCTAACTAGTCAAGTAAAAGGTTGCAACACAGATGTGGTTTAATGCAGAAGGTAAGAAATAATTTAATTTACATTGCATTAGATCTAATAAATATATAAAAAATCTTACTATCACTTAGTATCTATTCTAATAAAGTATTAGAATGCTATCAACAAGCTTTTCTTAAGTTGTCAGCATATTAGAATTGAAAGTGAAAGATGGATTCAAGTTCCCCAAGAAGAGCACATTTGTAAGTTGTGTAGGTTAAGAGATATTAAAGATGAATTACATGTATTTCTTTCTTTTTTTGTAACTACCCATTTGAAATAATATTATAATGTTACAACAAAAAAACTTCTATGATTTATTTTTGCTACTCCCATTGGCGCTTCGTTAATTTGTAGAGTCTATCCTTATTTTTCTTGAAAATGTAATATTTGTCCAATAAATCCTATGAGTATTTAAACATAATAAAGATTCAATTTAAATTTAAATTTTAATTAAAAAATTTAATAAATCCATGACAATTATAACTTAAAGGAAGAAGAAAGGACCAAGAGGGTATGAATAAAGATGTAATATCAAGGAAATTTGTTGATTTCTTGGATCTCCATCTTGGATTCCACTAGTTCCATATTAATACTAAAAAGGCATGTGATCCATATTTGAAGGTAGACATTTGGAAAGGATGTCATGAATTTTGGGCAATGCCCATACTTTATCTTTAGTTTCTTTTCACATTTCAAGTCATATAGAGATTAGAACTATTATGTTTAAAATAGCTATATAGCTTAGAAAAGTGTAGTTTTTGCATATAAGGAGCTAAAAGAGAAAATAAAAAGGAGAAAAAGTTAGTCTCACTTGAAGAGAAAATCTAAAACCTCTACACTCCTTAGGCTATAATGAAGATCATGAGCCTCATTATAACATAAATGGAGCATTAAAAATGTCCAAATAAGTGAGTGAACTTTTTTCGTTCTCCTTTCTTACTCAATTTTGTATCCATTTGAGTTGCTACTATACTTCTTTATAGTTGAAGTGCTCCCATTTCTCACATTCTTGCAACAATCTTTTTTCTCAGTTGAGCTCTCCCATTACAAATTTTTAGATCCCATTTGTCACAATAATTTCTCACATTTTGATAAGTTCTTACAAAGATTTCTAATAACTTGATAAATTTTTTTTTACAATTCTTATATGTTTTTGAAGATTAAGAAAATCCTCTTATGCATCTTAGGTGATGCTAAATCTTGTTTTTGTTACATGTTTATTTCTATTTTTTAGCCAAAATTTAGATTATGAATGTTATATTTATGAGTTAATGAAATGCATGTAGGCTTCAAAGACATTTTGATGTTGAAGATATTCAAGATCTTCATCCAATTTTTGTTAACTTTAATTATGATATCATTCTTAGTTATTGATGAGTTGTAGTTTGGTTGGTTGCATTGACGAGGCCACATCGATGCATTGTATCATGTGTCAATGAGGCCCCATTGACACATCATATCATGTGTCAACGAGGCCTCGTTGACGTAGTGTTGGTTTTTGGCTATAAGTATGCACCTACAGCTGCATTTATGGCAATAAGAGATTGTAGTTGCAATAAAGCTCTTGTAGTCTTTCCATTTGAAAGTTAAAATCTTCCTCCTAAGTGCCTGCAGCAGGAGTCATTAAGTGTACAGATCTTTATTCAAGCATTGTTGTACCTAAGCACAACAGTGTGTGCAGCAATAAAGATGGGCTTTTTGATAAACCTTGCAGCACTTTAGATAGATTAGCTATTTTCATTTATGCATTTAATGTTTTCAATAATCTATTTAATGTTGCAATTATTTATTAATTATTTCTAGTAATTAAGTTAATAAGGCAATTAAGAAAAGATAAATTACACACATAAGTATGAATGCTTCGAGCGTAACATGTATTCACTTGGTAATCCTAGTAGCGTTATTGCTTAGTATGCCCAGTAGCATAGTGTTTGGTCATCCAACAGTGGATATGTTGGTTCAAGATGTGTACGGAAAGTGGGACTGGATGCTTATGTTAGGGCTAGTTAGACATTAGTTAATTAGTTAAATTAAATTAGTCAATCTAATTATTCTATCTCCTTTTAAAATAACCAAACCATAAAATACAAAATAATAAAACTTAGATGCCTTAATTACACTTAATCATACCAATGTACCTCTCAAGTGTACTTGGGAAGACAATAATTGACCTTAAGGTAAGATTCACTTCCTAGAAGGCTAGTGCATCAAAAATGACAAAATCCATGGAATTTGATTGGATTGCATGCGAACGCTTTATGATTTGTATGGTTGGACATAGGAGTACCTAGTTGCTCATCATTGACGCCATTGCTGGGGACTTTGTTTGTTGAAATGTGTGCTATTTAGGTTTAAGTGAATACCATTAATATCATTGTACAAACCTCAACGTTAACATAATTCCTGCTATACATACAATTATAAAAGAAGACTAATAATTTTATTTTGTTTTGCAAAATGTCTTCTTCTTCTCACAATCACGAAGAAGTTAAACCACCAGTCCCACAAGAATGCAAAGTAGTATATACTCATCTAAATAAGTTTGAGTCAAAGTTCACCTTCATCCTACATCAGGATGAATAGTTGCGATGGCATGATATGGAGGGTAATGTTGTCTTGCTTGTCGATCGATTTGTGCCCAAGATGCTGTTTAAAATCCTTAAGAAGTTGGGCATGGAAAATCTTCATGAGGAATATGTCATGGATGGTTATGACACTTGAAAATATTGTCCCACTAAAATACAACACAAATGAGATCAATGTTAGGAGAAACTCCATGAGGCTACAAAGGAAAAACATTACACTAATCCCTTATTCCTATTAAATCAAGATGATAATGAGGATCCTCCTACTGAAGGTTCTCAATAAGAAGATTCTCCACCCCTTGATACTGGTGACAAGGGTGTGAACCTAAACATGAAATCCACTATTCATAAACTAGGCTCAAGAAAAAGTGATAGTCAAGGTAGGGACTTGGGAAAGCATCACAATAGCAAGGGATCTAAGGATGATGATCGTAATAAGAAAAAGAGTGATGGTGGACACCATGGTGACTATGGCAGTCCACCTTCCTCTTCATCCTCTTCATTTGATCCCAAACATTTCTCTTCATTTGATGATCTCATAGAAGTTGCCATTGAAATAATCATGATGAAGGTGATTAACGAGATAATAATGACCATGAAGGCCACCAAGATAGAAGGGGTGGCCGAAACCATCATTAGTTTCATCAACACAGTGATGATGATGAACCTCTGTTAGTGACTTGAAGTATGCTCAATATTGCAGAGGTAGTTAAATTCCAACTAGGCATATGAAAGATAGTCAGATCAAGTGCTTAGACATGAATAATATTCCAAGATTTGAAGGGGGATATAACTTTGATCTGCAGACACATCTTCAAGATTTCCATGATGCTTGTGCCTTACAGAACATAGAGAATGAATGGAAGAAACTCAAGCTTTTCCCAAGGATACTCATTAAGGAAGCTGAAAGCTGGTATTGGTTCTTGGAGCTAGAATCCATTTGTCAATGGAGTACCATGTTGGAGATATTTAATGACAAATATTAGATATACTCCAGAGTGTCTAATCTTAGAAGGAAAATCCAAGGCTAGAAACAGGGAACACATGAACCATTGAATGCCACCATGGGTAGGTACTATTCACTCTTACACCGATGCCCTGGCCATGGTTATTCTTAGAGGGAACAACTTTGCCACATTATAGATGGGCGTAGAGAAGAAACTAGAAGAATTCTTGGGATGTATGCCCAAGGGAGATTATCTGAACAGAGAGCTCATTAGATCCAAATTCTAATTGAGAAGGTAACAAAAGAAGAAGGTGAGCTATGAAAAATGGAAAGTGTAGAAGAGTATAATAGGGACCCTTCCATTAGAAAACAAGAGGTTTGAATTTGTGAGAAGGAGGAATCACCGCTCGATAAAGTGGTGAATAGGAAAACCTTTTCCATCCAAAAATATGTTTTTGATATTTTGGAAAAGGTTGAGAAATTATGGGACTCTTTGGATGAAAAATTTCAAACTACTATGAGGATTGTTAAAGAATCCAAAGAGCAAAATAGTGATTGTAACTATAGACGGTGACAAGAAGTTGAATGTGCCTACCAAAGAGGTAAGGGCAAAGCTGTCGCAGTAGAGGAAGTTGTGAAAACTGACTTTGATGAAACTAACTATGACATCTATCAATATGGACATCCAAAGGGTTGTTGCCTTGTGGTGTGACACATACAAGAGTTTGGGGTGTATGCCTTGAATCCTACACTAGCATGTAGGTAGGCACCTAGATGATTACCTTATTCTTAAGGTAGTCCAAGGCAGTTCCATCAACAACAACAAGCTTACTACCCAAGTGAAACTCTTCCACAACCTTATGAACAATACTAATAGTGGTACCAACCACAATCATGAGGAATTCCACTGCCAAGGCAGTATTACCCTTATAGGCAACTAGATCCATATGGGTACTATGTTTAGCAAGCCATCTCCTTTAGAAGCTCTACAAGTCATACGTCATTTTAGCATCACTAGTACCCTCAAGAGTACCAACGAACAAATTTACCATTTACTCAAGGAAAAAATCCATATCCATATCCATATCATCCTCTGCATTAGTTTGCATGTGCACCTCCAACTTCAAACCATTTATCTCCTACTCCATCCATGCATGATGAGATTCATCCACAATCACAACAATGAAATGCTATGAGGGTTGTACATTCACAACTAGCTTTCTAGCCAAGTGGTCTATATAATAGATCAAGAAAAGGGCCTTTCTTCTGAATCAACAGTCCTCTTCAACCCTCATAATCTAGTTCGGCTAATCATCTTACATCTCGAGCACCCTCATCCTTTGCATCAAATACCTTCAAGTGCCCTTCAACCCAAGTGCTGCCTAGGATCTACACTATGATGCTAAGTCATGTTGTTTCCAATTGGATCAAGGCTAGAAATCTTCCTATGAAAATATTTGACATAGAAAGTCCACTCATTTACTTGTAGATCACTAGACATGAGCCATGCAAGGCTCTTCTTGACTTTGGTTATAGAGTTAATCTCATCTCCCATGACATGTACAATGCATGGAACCTACCACCTCTCAAGAAGAGAAACATCTATTTAGAGTTGGAAAATTAGTTAATTACTATCCCTCTAGGCTTAGTAGTGGACATTGTGACCACAATTTGTGGGTGGTCCTTACCTACTAATTTTTTGGTGATCAAGGTGGACAACTGCAACAATGACTTTTCCATCATTATGGGAAGAGCTTGGTTAAGCATGGTCGACGCACGTATGGGTATAAGGGACCTATCTTTAGAAATATATAAGGAAAATTAACTAGGAAAGATTGAGAAGAAGTGTATTCTATGGATTAAGTACAATGACAATGGGTGCAATTGCGTGCAAAATATTTGATCTATCAAGAGTACATACATTAAAGAATGTAATCGGTGTGCATAAGAATTTAATATTTAAATGTGTTTGTACGTAGCAGCCACAAAATAGGAGAGCACCTAGTGGCTGATAGCTAATTCAAATAGAAGCAAATAGATAGCTTGACATGTGCTTGTGTTGAAGGCATGGAAGAAATTGAATAAGTTCATTCCAAACTCTCCAATGAAGATAATGACACCTATTGAGGAGAGTTGGAAATCCTTGATAACTTTAAGCAGGAGCCTCTAAGCTAAAAAATATACTGACCGACATGCAATATGTATTTTTGAACAATGGTAAATTGGTCATAATTAATGCCAAACTTGCTCCTAAAAAAAGAAAAGCTATTGAAGGTAGCTAACAAATGGCCAACAGCCTTTGCTTGGTCATATCCAAAGCTAACAAGAATCGATCTAAGGATATGTCAACATCACATTTACACTAACCCAACCATGAAGCTTAGAAGGCAATCACAGAGATGGCTGAATCCAAAATTGAAGCAAATCATTGAAGAGGAAATTGAACAACTCCTTAGGGTGTGGTTCATCTATCCAATCATAGATAGTGAGTGGATTATCCTACTTGTAATTGTGTCGAAGAAGGGTGGCAAATGGTGGGTTTGCATTGATTTCAGGCTGTTGAATATGACAACATTTAAAGATCATTTTCCATTGTAATTTGTGGATCAAGTATTGAACACCATATCTGGGCATTATTTTTATAGCTTCTTGGATGGTTATAGTGGCTATAACCAAATCCAAATTGTGCTAGAAGATCAAGCCAAGACAACATTCATGAGTTCCTGTGGGACTTTTGCATATTGTAAGATGTCATTTGGTCTATGCAATGCCCTTGAAACCTTTTAATGCTTGGTCTTTAGTATCTTCCAACAATAGATCGATAGTGGTGTTGAAGTCTTCATGAATGACTTTTCCACCTATGGAGCTACATTTGAGCAAGCCTTGGACCGCCTTAAGCAAGTGTTGAAGAGATGTGTTAACACAAACTTGTGGCTCAACTGGCAAATGATCCATCTCATGGTCCAAGAAGGCATTGTGCTAGGACACCAAATTTTGCAAAAAGGGATTGAGGTAGACCCAGAAAAGATAAGGGTCATCCAAGGAATAACATGCCAACAAGAGACCATAAAAGATGTTTGGTCATTCCTTGGACATAATGGCTACTACCAACAATTTATAGATAATTTTTCTAGGATTGCAAATCCGTTGGTAGAGCTTACAAAGAGAGATGCACCTTTTCATCTGGACCAAGGAATGTGAACATGCATTCCAACAGTTAAAAGAGAAACTCATAGAAACACCAATCCTATAAGCACCAGACTAGTCCAGACTCTTTCATATCATGAAGGATGCATCTAACTATGCCTTGGAATTAGTGCTAATGTAGATGGATGATAAGAAACATCCATATTACATTCATTACATGAGTTGAAGCATTGTGGGAGCATAGTTAAATTAAACCACCATGAAAAAGGAGTTAATGATAGTGGCATATGCTTTGGAAAAGTTTAGGTACTATGTGCTTGGTTACAAAGTATTTGTCCATATAGATCATAGTAAAATATGCTTCCTCATGAATAAGCTGGTGGGTCTTCATGTCATATGGTGGCTTGTGATCTTATAGGAATTCTATCTCATAATGGTAGATCAAAAAGGGATTGAGAATGTGGTCATTGACCACCTCTCTCACTTACAATGGGATAATAAAGAGAAGCAGAGCCCAATCTTTGATTAGTTTCTAGATGAACTCCTCTTTACAAGAGAAATAAGTGAACAAACTCTTGCAAAAGCAACATGCTATAATGGTATCCTCACCTATCTTATCACTCAAGAGATGCCACAAGATTTGGATTTTAGAAAGAAGCAACAATTTCTTCATTGGATCAAATACTTCATGGAAATCAATGGACACCTCTACAAGGTGTGTGCTGATGGCTTAACTCATTGGTGTGTCCCTAACAAATATCAATTGCGCGTTCTCCAGGATGTTCACGAAGGGCCTTACAGAGGCCACTATGTAGGGAGATGCATGGCCATAAAAATATTGATGGAAGGATACTATTGGCCTACAATATTTAGGGTTACCCACCATTTTGTCAAGTCTTGTGAATGTTGTCAATGAGATGGGGGGATGACCACTCACATGGAAGGTCCTCAACAGTGGATTCAACCACTGGAATCTTTTGACATATGGGGCATTGACTTCATGGGTCCCATCACACCCATGTCTAATAGAAAGGCATATATTATAGTAGTAATTGACTACTACATGAAAGGGGTAGAAGTAGTAGCCATTACTGATTATACATCATCCACTGTTGCTAGATTCATATAACAAAATATTGTAAATAGGTTTGGGATGCCATGTTCACTAATTTTTGATAATGGAACTCATTTCACAGGTGCCACTTTTAGAGAGTTAATACAATGCTTGGGGGTTGAATATAAATTGACAACACACTACCACCCCTAAGCCAATGATCAAGTATAGGTAACCAACTGGGAGATCACAAAGATACTAACATAGACCATTAGCAAATAGAGGAAAGATTGGAGTGCAAAACTTAATGATGCCCTTTGGGCTTACTGTTCAACTTGAAAACTTCCTATTGGCTATTCTTCCTACAAGTTAGTGTATGGAAAACTTTGAATGCTCTTGATTTAATTTGAGCTCCCTATGCTCTCAACAACATATGATCTGAATCTTGACCTAAGTCTAGCACAGAAAGAAAGATAGATTGATGAGACATGAAATTGCTCATATTGTTGGCGGTCGTGTGAAGGCACCCATGATAAGGCACCCACGTTATATCATGGGTCGTGATATCGCGTATGTGATATATCATGGGCCACGATATCGCATATGCGATATCGCGTATGCAATATCTCATCTGCCCACGATATCGTGTATGCGATATCACAGTCAACTGCAATTTCTATAAATAAGAGGCCACTCTCCCTCATTTGACATCCCAATTTTAGAGTAGCGAAGCTCTGGCAGTTTGATCCCTCCAGAGTTAGATTTTTTCTCGTGTCTGCCCGCAGTATGGTGAATGTAATTGTACGGTGTCTTTATTCGAGTGTGCCATACTTGGACACGCACATGACCAGCAATAAAGATCGAGATTACTTCATCATTACAGCATTCACTTAGTCTATTTATTTGTTTGTTTATTTAATGTTATTTATTACTTTCATAGCGCAGTGTGAGTACGAATTGATTACAAGCATCTACGGATGTATACGGCTAGTCAAGGAATTGGTTACTCATCGCGATTAGTCTCTCACCCCTAAACTCCTAGAAGTGGAATGAGTGCGACTTGATTACAAGCATTTAAGTGTGACTGCTTGGTAGCCCAATGGTGTAGCTAGGATCTAC
>MNCI01004046.1:438855-473314 GCA_015680685.1 Gnetum montanum | reverse complement strand
CTTGTTTTATCTTTTTGTCTTTTTTTCTTTTTATCTTTTTATAAGAAATCTCATCTATGAATAAAACACCCATGTGGCTCATTGGTTCAGGTGTGTTCTATGTTATTGAGTCTCGAGTGATCAACTATTTGGACAATGAGCCCATTACACCCACTCATCCATTCTACAAATAAGAGGTTTTGTTCGAGGGTACAATGATATTTTTGACATTCTTAAAACTTAAAATTAATTTTGTGTTCATTGTACCCAGAATGAAGAAGGATGGACCAAGAGGGAATGATTAGGATGTGACATCTGTGAGAGTTATCATGCAACATGGTTGTACTAAGATCCTTGTAGATCTAACGCAAAATGGGAGTAAGAGTAATCAAAAGGCACTCAAAAATCCAATGTTATTCTAGGGGGTCCCAGTGGAAAGACATGCACCCATGCCTGAGGGTTGGTGGCTTTTCTAGATTTAGTAATAAGAAAAAAACAAAGAAAGTTCCACAAAGAAAAAATCACTCCTCCCTTGAACAAAATGCCAAGTGATTGTATGCCTTGTTGTTATGATATTATCATAGTCACTCATCATGAGATGAAACAATGTAGTCTCACTGATCAGAGGAATGGGCTTGATCCTGATCTTGGAACGACAAGTTAATGACACATTAATCATGCTTTACACACAGGATTCATTGTGCTCTGGGTCAGTTACCTCATGTCCCAATCTCTATAATCCCTTCTATAGTCCATCTCATCTCACTGTTCATGTAATTGTAGCTCATGTCTTATGTAGCGTAGAATTCTTACCTCATTCCGATGATACTTACATGTGTGTGTTTTGTGGAACTAGTGTGGATTACATTTAACCCTTCTAGTTCCTACGGACATTTTGAGGTGTGCTTACGCAAGGGCATTAGAGGTTGGAACCTACTTTGGGGAGGACCCACTTGCATAATTTTTGTAATTTGTGCTCATAACACATCTTCTGCACACCATCTATTACCCTCAACGTATTATCAATGATATTCTTTCCCTTATTACTATCCCTCCAATTCAAATGTTCCTGTGAACCATCACAGCCTTTTTCTCCCCCTTACCATCTGAGGTCCTTATTGATAAATTCCATACCATCATAATTTTCATGCCTTTAGAACTAGTTGAATTACCTTGGAACCCTTTAACACTCATCCATATGTCCTTAGTTTACATCATTTAATTTCAAAAAAATATTAAAAATTTGGTACATTCTATAAGGTGCCCTAACATCGATAGGTCGCGATATCGCGTACGTGATATCATGGACGACGCAATATCACATTTGTTCTATCGCGTACGCAATATTGCATCAAAAAGAATATATATATATGTGACCCCCTGTGCTAATCAACATCATTTCAACTATTCATGTAGGGGAAGTTTTTCAAATTTCTCTCTATGACTCACGATTGTAGGTCTCTTGCTTTCATATCCATAACTCGCTCACTGGTACTCTGATTTTCATTCCGTTTGAACCTACTTGAACCCAGAGTGTTCAGCTTAGTTGTGGGGAAGGGGCACATTCTGAATATCACATAATGTTTTTTGAAATTCATCATTTCCAAAAATAAATTATTAAGGGTAATTAGTTATAAAATTACAGATAAATGTGCCAAAAAAATTTCATTTCCTTAGTTATACTAGGAAACTAGATTTGGAAACCATCTAAGTAAAGAGGATTAAATATTATAATCTTTCAGGGACATATTAATTAATGTCACATGAAGATAAAGAAAATTTATTAAGGCACGCAGTAAGGTATAACATAACTTTGGTAACAACCTTACTAACAATTGGCCCCGTGTGATTGCAGATGGCCCCAAAATGTAGACAACAGCAAGGTCCTACTCAAAGTGTGATCAAGCGACCTAGGAGAGGTGAAGGAAAAGTTCCTATCAAACAACATGTAGAGCATGAAGAATAATCATTTAGTATCCATCAAGAAGACCCTGTCACTATACAATCAAGGCAAGTAGAAGGAGGAGCTGCTGCAATGTCTGAAGAGGGACGATATCTCACATTGCCCTAGGATTGTGGAATTAAACTTTTGACCTTTCATAGAATTTTCTTTGGAGGCCATTCAAGATCACCTCAAAGGATCCCCATTGTGGCCTACTCTCTTTGAAAGTGATGCCTAGTACTTAGGGGAACCGTACCAATTTTGGCACAACAAAGAAGAAGGCACCATGGTTAACATTTGTGGTGTGACTATTGATTTCTTTTCTCAAGCCATTTCGGAAGTATTAAACCTTCCAAATATATGGCCAAAGGTTGCTTAGAACCAGATAGACACTTTCAGAACTAAGCAACTTAATAAAATATTGGCAGAGAATAAAAGGGTGGTGGAAGAAAAAGAGAAGGCTAACTGGGATGCCTCTATGGAACAAGCGTAAACTTACGTGCACACCAAGGCACTCAAGGCCTTACAAGAGGAGAAAATCTAGGTCATACTTCAATGCCATCAAACCCCAAGACCTGGAGCACAAGATAAGGGAAAGGCACCCATGGAGGAGCCACCACCACCAGGAACTACATGAGTTCCACCCAATTTTGTAGTTATAGGATTTTCTTTTGCATTCTTCATGTTGTGTCTAAATTTTTTTTAATTCCACACTATGGCATGAATCCATTCTAGTCATTCAATAATATCATACCTATCCCCTGTGTAATCAATGGAGCTTGTTCTCATTTTAACTCGAGGAAGAGCTTTCATTCAGTCGTGGGGGTATGATGAGTCATGAATTGTTGTCCATGATATCACACCCATGATATCACGTACATGATATCATGTACACGATATCATAGCCTAGACACGATATCACGTACGCGATATCATGTACATGATATCACGTACGTGATATCGCAACCTATCTCCTCTTCTATAAATAAGAGGTAGGCAGATTTGGTAAGGAAGTTTTAATTTTTTTAAGTTTTTACTATTAAGGTAGGAACTTTTTATCAATTTTTCCTCTCAATCCTTTCTCCCAGTGCATGCCCACAGTGTGATGATTATAATTGTATGGCATATTTATTTGAGTGTGATGTACTTGGACACGCACATGACTGACAATAAAGATCAAGATCACTTCATCATTGCAGCATCCACTTAGCTTAATTATTTAATTGTTATTATTATTTATTGCTTTCTTAGTTAATATCTCTCTACCCTTATCTCCTAGTAATGTGGAATGAGTACGACTTAATCACGAGCATTTAAGTGTGACTACTTAGTAACCCAATAGCATACCTAGGCCATGCACTTGGTAATCCCAGTGGTAGTTGCGCATGAGGTCTAAGATGTGTACAGATGATTAAGGAATGGATGCTCATCGCACTTAGGCTAGTTTATATTCTCTCTCACCCTCTCTCTCCTAGCTTAGTTGATATTATTTCCCATCATACCTAGGAGTAGCATTAGTGTAGGAATACATCATGCACCTCACTTTGGACTAAACCATACATGAAAAAGCTAATACTAGTCTAGGTGAGAAGATAGCGAACTATGATCTACGAGTAACTATCTACATGCCACAACTAGTCCATCTATAGAGTTCAACCGGATTGTGCATGAAGCGCTCGTATTCGTATGGTTGAGTGTAGGGGTACCTTGCCACTCATCACCATGTTTAATAGCTTAAATTTGATACAAACCTTCCATTTTTCACCTTTCTTTAGCATTATCATGAGTGGGTTGACCCATTTTTTATTCATAATGGGATAGATGAACACTACCTTAAGGAGTTTCTCAATTTCATGTTTAATGATTTGTTTCAATTTTAGGTTCAACCATTGTTGTGGTTGCCTCCTTAGCTTCATGGATGTATCAATATAAAGGTAGTTCTAGCATATTCGTGGATCAATTCCAATGAGTTCAAGATATGACCAGGCAAAGGTTGTTGACTATCTATTGATCACTTTCAACAATTCTGCTTTTTGCTTAGAAGCAAGTCTAACATTAATTATGACCAACTTGCCATTTTTTTAAGAATGCATATTTTAGGTTGGCAGGTATAGCTTTAAGCTCTAGGGGCTCTTTTTTGAAATTCTTAGGGATCTCTAAATCTCCCCAATTAGTATCATCATTTTCATTATCAAATATTTGGTGATGAACTTACTCTAGTTCATCCAAGCCTACGACATAAGCACAGGTCAAGCTCTTAGTAGGTTTCAAGAATATTGTGCTACTTTCAAAATCAGCGGGTAGCCACTGGGTATCCTCTTATTTTGTGGCTACTGTGTATAGACACCTTTGAATATCTACTTTATGTGCACACTACCTACATGTAAAAATAGATGCTCATTTCACTTACTAGAGTTTCTGCATGTAATTGCACCCAAGATTGTTGTACAGGATGCATGGAACTTGCTTCTTCTCAATATTTTCAAATGCATTTTCCTTAGATATTTCCAAGGAAAGATCTCTGATGTCCATTATCACATCAAAAATGTTTAGCCATGCCCTTTCCATAATGATTGGGAAGTCCCCCTTACAATTCTCAACCTTGATTACTAGGAAATCAATAAGATAAGACCACCTACAAAAAATGGTCATAATGTCTTCTACTAGTTTCAATGAAATAATAATGGATTGATCTACAAATTCTAATCAAATATTACCCTTCTTGAGAGATGGCAGGTTCCATGTAGTATACATCTCATGAGAAATCAAGTTAACACCAAAACCTAAATCAAGAAGAGCTCTACATGATTCATTCCCAACAATCTGTAAATAGATAAGAGGACTTCTAGGATTAGCTAATTTTTTGGGAAGGTTTCCAACATTGATCTAATAATATATAGTATGAGTGAGGATAATGATATGGATTTTCTATGGAATTTGGTTTGAAGGGTTCCTGATGGAATCATTTGTAGAGGATGAATTAGGAGCAAGGTGACTAGCTGCCTGAGTCTATGAGGGCTTAGTAGGCCTATTGGGTCAAAAAATGACATTTTACAAGCATGAGGTTTCAAACCACTTAGTTGATGAACTAGTTGTAAATTGATGGCCTGGGTAGCATTGCGTTGTTGTAGTTGGGCTAGAAGTTCATCCTGCATGGATGGAGTAGATGGTAGTGACATTGAGGGTGGAGAAACAATTGCAAAAATAGGAGGAGGATAATGATAGAATGTGGCATCCCTTCTAGAATGTGGAGAATAACTTCTATAGTATTCAAGAGGATAGTAGTGATGTTGAAAAGGAGAAAAGTGATTGGAAGAGTCACATAGAGACAAGGGTTGCTAAACGTAATACCCATATGGATCTGACTACTTGCCTTGGTGGTTGCTGCCACTGTTGATACTACTCATATGATTTTGGTGAAGTTCCACTTGGATAATATTGTTGTTGCTAATGGAACTACCTAGGATTACCTTTAGGATAAGAAAATCTTCTAGGTGTTTTCCTTTTTGCAACTCATGGATTCAGACCATATACCTCAGACTCTTGTAAGTGTGACACGATGGGGAAACATCCCTTAGGATGTTCATATTGGCAAATTTCACACCCACCACCATCATTTTATTTAGTTTCTAAAACTTCCTCTCTTGTAGCAATCTTTCCTTTACCCCTTTAATTGGCACATTCAACTTCCTTTTGCCTTCTATAGTCCCGATCACTAATTTTTGCTTTAGGCTCTTTAGTTTTTAGGATAGCTTGAAATTTTCTATCCAGAGTCCTCTAATTGATCTACCTTTGTTGAAATTTTAGATGTAAATTTTTGAATCAGTAAGGTTTTTCAGTTCACCATCTCATCAAGTGATGATTCCTCCTCACTGTCATAAAATCGAACCTCCCTGTTGTGAATGGAAGGATCTTAGTTATGTTCTTTTGCACTTTCACATTTCTTCAACACTTATTCTTTTGCTACTTCCTTGATCAAACTTTAAATTTTATTGGCTCTTAATTCTTATAGTCTTCCTTGGATGTAGATTCCAAGAGTTCTCATTTCAAAGAAAAGTCAATCTACGATGTGACAAAGTTATTCCTACTCAGAGTAACCATGACTAGGGCATTAATCTAATAAGGAATAATATCTGCCCATGATGGCATCTAGGGACTCATGTGTTCCTTGCTTCCAAACTTGGACTTGCCTTCTCAAATTAAACACTTGAGAGTACATTTGATACTTGTCATTAAATATCTCAATCATTGTACTCCATCTACAAATTGATTTCGACTCCAAGGACTAGTACCAGCTTTTTCGTTCTTTGATGAGTGTCCTGGAAAATAACTTAATCTTTTGCTAGTCATTTTCTATGTTTTGTAAGGCATAGGCATTTTGAAAATCCTGAAGATGATTTTGTGGATCAGAGTTATATCCCCCCTCAAATTTGAAGATGTTGTTCATACCCAATTTCTTGATCCTACTATCTTTCATGTGCCTTATTAGAATTCTCACTACTCTACGATGTTTAGCATGCTTCAAGTAGTGAGTAAAGGCTCATTATAGCCATGATCCTAGTGCCTACAATGCCCTCTACTACCCCTTCATTCATGGCAATGGAACTTTCTTGAATGCCAATGCCCCAAATCTTGGCTTACCCAATAGTACCTACGATTATCTTGATCTTGTCGATCACCTCCATCATAATCATGTTCCCTACAGTTGCATTCAAATCTAGAAGAGGAAGAAGATGATGATGAAAGTGAAGAGGAAGAAGGACTAGCATCATCATGGTGCCTACCACCCCCTCTTCAATGGTCATGACCATGATCATGATCATGCTGCTTACCCACATCCTTGCTATGACTCTCCTTCTTGGATCATCTCTTTGTCATGGGATTCGTTCTTTCTAGAACCAGGATTATGTATCGTGGACTACAAGTTTTAGTTTTGACCTCCTTCACCAAAGTCAAAGAGAGGAGTCTCTCTGTACAAAACACCCACAAAGAAGGGTTCTCCACAATCTTTTTTGTACCTTAAGAATGGGGAATCATTGGACCACTTCCCCTTCGTAGACTTGTAGTGATGCTCTAGCTATCCATCCCTCAAACATTATGCATTGATGTAATGATAATCCTTGGTGTCACTATCCTGCACAACATATTCAGCATGAATCCCTTGGACTCCATTAGAGTTGGGCAAAGAATCACTCCTATGATAAGAAGACATCTTGTATAAGAAGACAAGAAATTCAGTGTGCTTTCTTATAATTTTTGTAGTTCTTTTAATGTATGATATGACTTTAGGATTCATTCCAATGATGTTAAATAATTTTTCACTAAATTCTACATAGTGCATGTAACAAACTAAAGGTCCCTAGAAATAGTGCCAATGATGAGAAGAAAGTATACCCTACACCCAACCATACGAATTACAAGCATTCACACATAATCTAATCAAATTCCATAGATCTCAAGTTCCTAAGTACACTGGTTCTAGTAGGTGAAATCAAACTATGATGATTATTATCTTCCCAACTACACTTTTCAAGCTTAGTTGTATGGTTAAGTGTAATTGCGGCACATGATTTTTATTATTTTATATTTTAATCACCTATGATTGATAACAAGTTGAAACTCAATTTATTAACCAATTTAACTAATTTGATTGCTAATTAATAACTATCCTAACATAAGCATTTGGTCCCACCTTTTGTACACATCCTGAATGCATACAACACTACTAGGTTACCAAGTGTTAAGTGTTGTTGGGATTATTAAGCATTAAGCATTGTTTGGATTACCAAGTGTTGTATGTTATGCTTGAAGTGGTCATGCTTATGTATTTAATCTATTTAGCTTAATTAGTTAATTAATCAAAGTCTTACTTATCTTCATTAATCATGTAATTAATGAAAACGGTAAATGCAGAAATAAATCAAATAAATCATTAATCTATTCCAAGTGCTACAAGGTTTGATCAAAAGGCTTGTATTTATTGCTATTCACACTAGTGTGCTCAGGTACATCAGTGCTTGAATAAAAATTCATACACTTTTCGACTCTTGCTACGAGCACTTAGAAAAATATTCTAACTCTCAAATGACAAAACTACAAGAGCTTTGCTACAACTATGATAAGACATTCATAAACATGATAGATGAGTATGTATTTATATAATTTATTGTGGAGCTATGTCGATAGGGCTTAATAAATGCAACAAATGCTACTTCAATGCAACCTTGTCAATGGGGCAACACCATGTAGATGGGGTCATGTCAATGGGGGCTTATCGACATGAAACTTTGACATTTCGTCAAGGATTAAAGCAAATTGAACACGCAAAAAAAGCAAGGCTCTCTACAATTGAAGTAAAATAAGAGGTACAAAAATTAAAAAGAAATAAAAATTATAATAACCTAACAATAAGTAAAATACGGATAGATCAAGAAGAGGAATTAAAAATTTAAATAGAATTTCTAAAGATTCAAGATACACAAAAGTATTCTACATTGATTAGATTGCCTATTTTCAATCAAATTTTAAATCCAACAATTAGTATCAATCTAGAAGCTCATGCCATTGAAGATTAGAACAATTGGCATTTGTGCAAAAATTTTTGTTAATGGAAGATCTAAAGAAAGATTATCAAACATGAAAAATTTCAAAGTATGAGAATGATTAAGAGTGCTACATTTGAAATTTAATAATGTCTAGAACATTGTAGGGAAACAAACACTGAAGCAAATAAGTATGACCAAGAATTTTAAAAGCTTGTAAAATGAGATAAAATAAATAAAGGGTTAGTATTCAATCCAATTAGTGAAGAAATAAAAACTGACCAATTTGAAATGTAGCAAGGAAATGTGGGAGTTTCTCCAAGAAAAACATTGAACCAAGGAGAGTTCAACTAAATAGAAAAATTAAGAGGAAAAAACATAAAAAAGAAAAGGAGAATAGAACCAATATAAAGAAGTAAAAAATCTAACAAGGATCTCTTTAATAAAAGTAAAATCAAAAGCATAACAAACTAAAGAATTAACAATCCCAATAAAAACCAAATGAAAAAATGTTTTAAGTTAAGAACATATCAAGGATTCAAAAGGTAAAGGATGGGCATATTAAAAAGAGGAATCAAAAATTCAAATGAAATTTCCAAAGATTGAATGTACACAAAGCATTCTAAATTTCTTAGATTGCATATTTTCAATCAAATTTTAACTCTTAATTGGTATCAATGCAAAAGGTCATGCTAATCGAAAATTTGAACAAATATTATTAAAGGTATCAAATTTTAAAGTATGAGAATGATTAATAATACCATTTTAAAAATAAATTTAGAACATTGTGGAAAAATGAATAGTGAAATCAAGAAGCACGACCAAGAATTTGAAGAAGAAATTTCAAAAACTAGTAAAAGAAGATGAAAAATGTAAGGGCTAGTATACAATTTAGTTAAAAGAAAAATAAAAATCATAATGGCTAATTTGAAGACCAACAAGGAAATATGACAATTTTTTTTTTGAAAGAAATATCAAAACAAGAAAGGTTAAACTAAAGGGCAAAATGAAGAGCTAAATATTCCAAAAGTAGAGAAAAGAAAACCAAATTAAAAAATCAGAAAAAAGCAAGGATCTCTAAAATAGAAGTAAAATCATCTACACAAAAAATTGAAGAATCAACAATTACAACTAAAAGACAAAGAAGAGTAGTGTTAAATCAAAAAGGTATCAAAGATTCAAAAGGTATCAAGCATAAAAAATTCCAAAGAATTATACAAAAATTGAAGATACGTAAACATTGCATTGTTCAAACATTGATATCTCAATTTCAAACATTGTGTTGTCCCTTAACTTTGTGGCAAGTTGTACTCCTTGCGGTTTGATTTTAAAATGAACATGAAGCTACATTTTAAAATGAAAGGTGTTTGTTTCAATGTCACTATTCATCTAATTTCTAGTACTCTCTTGTACTATAATAATTTCATATCAACTATTAACTTCTCCATCTCTAAGAATGTATAAAAATGTTACTTTTCAATATCTACACAATCTACTAATTTATTTTTTCTATGAATGTACTCCTTTAAACTACTAAATTTTACTATTATAATTAATCATCCCTAAAGAAATCTCCCACTCTCTCAACATAGGATAATATTGTTATCTAAATTTTATCGCTTTGCATATTCAATATTGAATATGAGTCTATCTGTAAAACAGGGATTTTAATATAAGCTATTGTAATACACACTTCAATGATTCCATCAAATGTAACTTTTGATATGAAAATTCAAGTTTTCCTAATAATCCACTAATGTTTAGAAAATACAACATTTATTTGGTAGCTTCCCAAGGTTTGGTATGCATTTCCATTTCACTCTTAATCTTTTTCTTCTTAAGTTTCATTGGTGAATATACATTGCAACTAATCATTATTGCTCTTCATTCTCTTCCTCTCATAAACTATTATTCAATTTTTCTTTTAAGCATCTTGGTTGTAATCTCTCATACACCCTTTATATCTCAATGATATCAATCATTTAATTTTCTATCTTCCTTCCTTGCAAATATCACTTCATATATATGTTATGCTCATCCAACTTCCATTGTTTTCATCGTAGTTCTCTAATTTTTGTTCAAAGATTGATATCCCAATTTCAAACATTGTGTTATTTATTAATATTATGGCAAGCTCTAGTTTAGTCCTTGCTTCCTAATTTTATTGTAAACATGAAGATAAATCTTGTATATTTCTTATTTAATTTTTCAATCCATGAATCTTGATTCTTTATCAATTGTTTTTAAATCTACTTTTTTTACTATAGCATCTCATACAACCATTAGCCCAAATGTTGTTGTTTGATAATAAGTACAGTTATTTTTCGTTTCTATTCCTTCTTGACTATGGATTCATCAACTTCTAAGAATTTATAGTTCTAACCAAACTTTTATCTCAATCCATCAAGGCTTATTTTAAAACTTTTCTTTCTATATAAATGTTGAGTAACCATTCTACCACCCTAGTTTTGTAATTTGTCATAATCCATTCATACACCTAAAAGATGTTATTTAATATGGATTGTTGATATTTTCCATGCGTTCATTTATTCATGTTCTATATTAAAGATATCTATCTAAAAATCCATAAAGCCCTATTAATCCATAAACATCAATCTCAAGAATAATTCATAATAAAGAAAACAATCTAAAACATCAACTACATTCAACTTCAACAACTAGTATCAAAGCACTAGGTCATGCCCATGGGATATCAGAACAAATATTATATAAGGTGTTAAATTATTTATGATGACACAAAATTTCAAGGTATAAGGATGACTAACAATCCTACTCCTAAAATTAAATGATGATTCGAACATTGTGGAGAAAAGAATAGTGAAGCTAAGTAGTATAACCAAAGAAAAAATATCAAATGTTTCCAAAAAAGATGAAATATGTAAAAAAATAATATGCAATTTAGTTAGAGGAAAAATAAAAAAACACAATGACTAATTTGAACATCAACAATGAACTATGTGAGTTTCTTCAAGAAAAATATGAAAACAAGGAGGGTTCAATTGAAGCACAAAAATAACTAAAAACCACAAAAAGCATGGGGCAAAACAAAATTAAGGAAGCAAAAAAGTCAGCAAGGATCTCTATAATAGAAATAAAATCAAAGACACAAAAAATTAAAACAAAATAAAAAATTCAAGAATGTACCAAGGGTTTAAAAACTAAAAGAGATAAAAAAGTCAAACTCAATTTTTGAAAACCAAAGATACACAAATCTATAATGATGTGAGCCAAAATTAGGAGTTCTGAAACTGTGCATGTCAATTTTCTATATTTAAATTGTAATACTCCTAGCTATTTGGGCGTTTATTCTCATTGCTAAAATAGGAGGATAGGAGTGGTTATCCTCACTTGCTATTTATGGTATGCCTAAGCGCTATATAATATTCTAATGGGGTGTATGTCAAAATAAGAAGAAGAGCAAAGGGAAGCATATCTGTAAGCAACTATTGTATTGCAGTGGGGGTGTTTGTATTTTTCTTCTTGCATATGCTAAAGAGAATCCTCCATTTTTGTGAATGTAGGCACTTTTCCAAAACACATAAATCTTTGTTCTCTTCTTCATTTATTTCTTTGTTGTGTTTCTCATTTTACTTATGGTATCACATTTAGCATTCTTTCTTCTATTTGTTGTTCGATCTTTGGATTTTTCCATAAATTTTATAATAAGTGGTATCGAAGTAGGTAGTTGGTGATAGTTGTAGAAGAATGGCCTCTACGATTTCGAATGCAAATTTTGAGGTGAATAAGTTTAATGCTAAGAACAACTTCAGGATATGATAAGTCAAAGTCAAGGATTTGCTTATTTAGCAAGATCTACACAGGGCATTACAAGGGAAAGTGAAGAAACCCATAGGAATGTCAAATGAAGATTGGGAGTATTTAAATCTGAGAGCTTATAGCACCATTTGCTTGAGTCTTGCAAATCAAGCCTTGTTCAATGTTGCAAAGAAGGTTTTAGCTGTTACATTGTGGAGCAAGTTAGAGGGTTTGTATATGACCAAATCCCTCACGAACAAGCTGTATTTAAATTTAGAGCTTTATAACTTTAAGATGAAGAAAGGGATGTCCATTGTGGACCATATAAATGCTCTTAATGAGCTTATCTGCCATTTGTCAAGCATTGAGGTGTAGGTTGAGAAGGAAGATCAAGCCCCATCATGTTGAAATCTCTCCTACCATCGTAGAAGCCTCTTGCAACCACATTGCTCTATGGAAAGGATACTATAGAATTAGAGATGGTGACTGTAGCTCTTCTTTTAGAAGAAATGATGAAGGCCTTAGATACAAAAACGTCTAGAGAGGACTTGACAACAATAAGAGGACACATGATGAAAAGAGGTTCTAATAGAGAATATTCTAGATCAAAGTTGAGATCTAGAAAAGGAAATAAAAAGGAGAAGAAGTGCTTTTACTACCATAAGAAGGACCATTTCAAGTGTGAATGTTAGAATTTGAAAGTAGACCAAGAAGGCAAGCAAACAGAAGAAGATAACTTGTCTTCTTAAAATGAGACAAACATTGTAGATAGAGATACTTCAAAAAATGGATACAATATTCTTGCAACTTCAGGGACTTTTGATAGTGGTGCATGGATCCTTAATTTACAAGCTTTATGGCACGTCACTCCCAACAAATCTTGGTTTCAGACATATTAGGAAACTGATAGGGAACATATTCTAATGGAAACAAATGATAAGGCTACAATTATTAGTGTTGGTACTATTTGGATCAAGACACATGATGGAGCTTTGAAAACTCTTATAGATGTGTAGCATGAACCAAAGATGAGGAAAATTCTGATTCCTCTTGGAGCTTTCAATGGGCTTGGCTACAAGTACATAGGAAAAAATGGTTTCTTGAAGATTTCCAAAGGCTCTCTTGTGATGATGAAGGGCAAGAAGCACAAGAATCTATATAAGCTAATTGGAGAAACAATGGTTGAAGAAGAAGATGTTGCAGTTGGAAAAGTTGCTACATCCATGTTGTGGCATAGGCAACTTAGCCACATCAATGAGATTGGGCTAAACAATCTACTCAAGAAGAAACTAATACTAGGAGTACATAGAACAAAATATGACTTCTACAAGCACTATGTGTATGGAAAGCAATGCAAGGTTTAAGTTTTCAAGTAGGGAAACCAACATTAGGAACATGTTAGATCTTGTCCATAGTGATGTTTGGAGTCTAGATCCTCAAGTATATTTAGGAGGTGCGAGGTATTTCATTACCTTCATTGACGATAGATTAATAAAGGTATGGGTCTTTCTTTGAAAGTAAGATTTGATACTTTTGAAAGGTTTGAAAATTTTTAAAGCCTTAGTGGAGAGGAGCACTAGCAAGAAGATTAAGTGTCTAAGGTTAGATTGCAGGGGAGAGTATATTTAGAAGAAGTTTGAGGTATACTGAAAGTTTGAAGGAAGAAAAAGATATTTGATAGTTCTAGGTACTCCATAATAGAATGGTATCATAGAAAGGATGAATTGTACACTTCTTGAACACACAAGAAGCATGATGAGCTGTGTAGGGATGGACAAGGCATTTTGGATGGAGTTAGTCAATACAACATATTATTTGGTGAACAAGAGTTCTTCTCTTGCATTCGATTGCAAGACTCCAGAGATGATATGGAGTGGATCACTAGGGAGATATGATCATCTCATGACCTTTGGTTGCATGACATATGTTCATATTTCAAGTATCTAGAGAAGAAAGCTATGTCCTAAATCTAAGAAATGTACATTTCTTGGATATGCAAATGGCACCAAAGAATACAAGTTATGGGATCCTATCTCTAGGAAGATATCCATTAGCAAAGCTGCAATCACTTAAAAAGTAACAACAATAAGGAGAACAGAGAAGAAACTCAAGTGGAAGCACCTAAAGGAACACAGACACAGGTGGAGCTAAGAAGATCTTCAAAGGCATTCTACCAAGGAGGTTCCATGGTGATTTTTCCTATCTTTCTTTGGTTGCATATATAGAGGATCCAATGTATTATCAAGAGGCATTAATAAGTGAACAAAAGAAACAATGGCAAGTAGCCATGGAAGAAGAGATGTAATGTCTCTTAAAGAATGTGACTTGGGAAGCTATGAAATAGATTTTTAGGTATCTTAAAGGAACATCAAGATTTTCTATTTGCTATAGCAGGGATAAGAAGGGCTTAACATGGTATTGTGATTCAAAATTTGTAGATGATTTGGAAAAAAGAAAGTCTACATCAAGGAAAGTGTTCACAATGGCAAGGGGACCTATTTCCTGGAAGTCCAAGCTTCATTCAATGGTGGCTCTTTCTACCATGGAGGTAGAATACATTACTACTTCGTAATCTTGCAAAGAAGGGATTTGGCTGCAAAATATTTTAGAGGATTTGGATAGGCATGAGGAGAAGATTCCAATCTTCTGTGATCATCAAAGTGCCATCTTTTTAGTACACAATCCAACATTTCATGAAAGTTCTAAGCATAGTCAAGTAAAATGCCACTTTGTTCAACAATAGGTACAAGAAAGGTGTGTAGATTTGCAAAAGGTTCACATTTCGATGAATCTAGCAAATATGTTAACAAAGCCTCTTCTATTGTAGAAGTTCAAGTGGTCCTTAAACTTCTTACAGCTTCATCAAATGTAGCTAAGTAGCTAATACGTAGGATTCAGTGAAGGAGATACAAGGATCAATTTTGGCTCAAGGTGGAAATTGTAACAATGTGAGCTAACATTAGGAGTTCTAAAACTGTGTATGCCAATTTTCTATCTTCAAATTGTAACACTCCTAGCTATTTTGGGAATTTTTTCTCATTGCTAAAATAAGAGGTTAGGAATGGTTATCATGACTTATTGTTTTAGAGTGTGCCTAAGTGCTATATAATATTATGATGGGGTGTGTGTTGGAACAAGAGGAAGAGCAAAAAGAGGCATATCTATAAGTAGCTGTTGTATTGTAGTGTGGGTGTTTGTATTTTCCTTCTTGCATATGCTAAAGAAAATCATTCATTCCTATGGATGTAGGCACTTTCTTGAACCACATAAATCTTTATTCTATTCTACATTTATTTCTTCACTATTTTTTTTTGTTTCTCATTTTTATTCATGGTATAGCATTTAGTATTTTTCCTTCTATCCACTATTCGATCTTGGGATTTTTCTCCAAATTTTTTTGCAAAATCATTCTACATTTTTAAGATTGCATAGTTTCAATAAAATTTCAACTCAAACAATTGGTATCAATTCAAAAAGCCATCTCAATGGGAGACACAAACAAAGATTATCCAAGGTAATATGTTAAAGTATGAGAAAAATTAACAATGCTACCTCTAAAATTAAATTGTGTTTGAAACATTGTTAAAAAATCATAGTGCAACCAAAAAGCATGACAAATAATTTACAAAAAAAAATTTCAAAAGCTAGCATAAGTAGATGAAATAGGTATAGGATTATTATTCAATTTAGTTACTAAAAAAATAAAAAATATAATGATCATTTTGAAGACCAAGAAGGAAATGTCAAAGTTTCTTCAAGAAAATTGTCAAGACAAAGAGAGCTAAATTGAGGAACAAAAGAATAGCTAAAACCTTCAAAAAAATAGAGGCTAAACCAAATTAAAGAAGTAAAAAAGCAATCAATGGTCTCTAACATACAATTAAAATTAGAGGCACAAAAAATTAAAGGATCAACAATTCAAAAGCTGAAGTAAAACAATAAACATGAACATATCATGGTTTAAAAAGGTAAATGCAAGGCACATCAAAAAGAGAAATAAAAAATTCAAAACAAATTTACAAATGCTGAAAATGCACAAAGCATTCTACATTTCTTAAATTTCATAGTTTCAATCAAACTTCAACTCCAAGAATTCATATCAATTTAGTAGCTCAAGTCCATGTGAGATTAGAAGAAATATTATCCAATGTATCATATTTCAAAGTATAAGAACAATTAACAATGCTACTTATGAAATTAAATAGCATTTGGGACATTGTGAATAAAGGATAATGAATCCATGAAACATGATTGAAAATTTGAAGTTTCAAAAGGTAGCAAAAGAAGATGAAATAGGTTAGAGAATAGTATGCAATTTAGCGAGTGGAAAATAAAAACACAATGATGAATTTCAAGACAAGCAAGGAAATGTTGGACTTTATTCAAGAAAAATATCAAGCAAACAAGGGTTCAACTTAAGAGTGAAAAGAAGTGGAAAATACTAAAAAAATAAAAGGATAAGAAAACAAAATTAAATAAGAAAAAAAAAAGCAAGAATTTCTCTAACAAAGATCAATGGCACAACAAATTGAAGAATTAACAATCATAAAACAAAGATGAAAAGAACTAAAGATACATAAATAGTGTGTTGTTCAAACATTGATATCCATAATTCAAACATTTTATTAAGCTAAATCTTGTACCTCTATTATCTAAATATTCTATTGGTAAATCTTGATGCTTTATTGGTTGTATTAAAATCTATACATTTTGTTGCAGTATCTTGTAGGACCTTACACTTGAATGTTCTTGTCCCATATGAAGTTTCTTGTTTTTATTTATATTCCTTCTTAACTACATGTTCATCCACTTCTTAGATAGTAGAGTTCCAACCAAATTTTTATATCAATTCATTGACACTTCTTGAAAATTTTTCTTCCCATATCAATGTTGAGAAACGATTGCTCATGTCCCTGATTATAATGTCTCATAATCTATTCATACACCTTAATATTATTATTCAACAATGAGTGTCTCATCCAATCTTACACCTAAATGTTGTTTTTCAGTATGGAGTGTTCATATTTTCCATTTGTATCTCTTCTTGTTTGTTGCTTTATTCATTTCTTATATTGCATAGTTCCAACCAAATTATTGTCTAAGTTTATCAAGGCTTCTAGTAAAAAACATTTTCCTAAATATTGGTTAAATGGCATTGTTAACCATCCGTGTTGTAATGTGTTTGAACACTAATATCACTCGTCATCTAATTTCAAATCCTTTTGCATTCTTAGTTAATCACTAACTTCTCAATTTCTAAGGTTGCATTGATAATGATACTTTACTTTGTCCATTATGTCTTCTCCTAATGATGGTCACTTAATTTTCTTAAGTATCTAAAGTTTAACATATTCCACAATCATCCTTATTCAAATGTTTCAATGTTTCTTCCAACTTTATTGTTAATATTTAATATTAATTGTTCGTGTATATTTTATTTATAATGATGATGTATTGTTAAACAAGCTTCTCAAATCACATGTTGGAGTACTTTCTCCACTGATTATATTCATCAAAAATAAAAATAATATATTAGGGCTTCCCAAACACTAATGTTAAGTTACGTATGTAATTATCTTGTTGTAATGTCTTTCGGTTATTCTAGACTAATGTTATACCTTCTTAAAGTTTCATTGTTTCTCCATTTTTAATTCTCTTATTTTTACTTGAATTTGTCACCTCAATTTTAAAAGTCGTGCAGCTAATTAAACTTGTGTTAAGCTCTAACTATTACATCATGCCTCTCTAGTTTTTTCATGATAGTATTTAAAACTATATTAATATAGTATGTAAAGTGCTCATCCACCCCATTAAAAACATTCTTAGGTGGTCACATCATAAATAAAATAAAGGGCTCTTTCATAAAGCATTGGTTGAAAATGCTCTTTCATCTCTATCGTGCAATCATCATTCTTAATTTACATTTCTACTTCACTATTCATTCATGAATTTCATGAATTTATTAAGCTATTGAATTGCATTTTCAATTTTGCTTGTATGAACATATCATAACTTTATGTTATTTTTACTCTCAACTCTAATATTTTTTTATCCATTGATTCAACATATTAAATAAGCATCCTTTGTTCATCATACTTTCTCCATTCACAATGCATCTTGCTATAATGATTTACCTTACCACGCATCTCAAGGTTGTCATTTAATACTAAGTTTTATTATACTTAATTTGCATTTTGTCTTAACTACTGATCCATCCATTTCATAGATTGCAAGGTTGCAAGGAAACAATGATTTCAATTAATCCTACATTATTTTTTTGGATTTTTCTTTTCAAATATCAAGCTTCATCCTCAACCTAGCTTGTTCTCATCTCTCACATTCCATTCCGCATTAATAATCACTACAAATTTAATTTTCAATTTTCCTTCATTCAAGTCCACTAATTCATTTTTAACTATTGATCTTTAACTTTTTTAGGTTGTATATTTAATGTCTTTTCTCAAACTTTATACTTTATCACCACTTGTACTAAATATCAATTCAATCTCATTGGAAACAAATGTCAAACACTTTCCTTAACCTTCTTCTCCTCTTTCTACATTTCTTCCTATGTCAATGTTATTATTTCCCATTGATCACTGTACATTTTTTATACTTCATAGCAAATTACTGATTGGGGGTAGAATTTTCAAATTATATGTCAAAATAATCCCTTCATTGATCTCAACAAATCTAATCTAGTTCTCCTTTCACAAATACTCGACCTAAATTGCATTCTTAAACAACCTTTTGTAATCTCATAAAGTTGCTCCATACCTATCTAATTTATCCTACTTCATGATTGTAGTTTTCTAACATCTATTCATATGTTGATTTCTCAACTTCAAAGGCTTTACAAATACTTATCCTTCTAGAAAAAGATTAATATTGCATCACATCTTAGGTAGTTTTTATCCTATTCATGGTAAACCTAAGCATGAATACGTATACAAACAATCTACAATCACAAATGACATATGTAATATTTATGATACAAAAACATAATGAAGAAATGGACAAGGAATCCTACCTAAATAGTCTTATTACAAGCACTTAATAGGACTGACATGCTAGCACTTGAAGCCAAAGCAATGAACTAGTTCCTCAACTATTATAAAAGTACTAAACCTAATACTAAAGTTTTATGTAGAGGAAATTAGGGATATTGAACATAAAGATCGGTATGACAGTGGAGAGAGAAATAGAAAAAACAAGAAAAGAACTATGATTGAAAACGTGGGGAGTTCAAGATTCAAATGTAATACTAGACTTTCAAAAGGCTTGTGAGCTTGAGAAAGAAAGGTTATTCAACAATGGTTAAATAAAACTAAACACCAAGAAAGAAGCTATATGCCTTTCCTTTTTTCAACAAGTAAAAAGAGCAATATAATACATTAAGTATGAATAGAATATACAAAGTTGCATGTTCAAAAGTTATAAAAATTTGAAAAAACAAAATATAAAGGTTGGAACATCAAATAGTTAAAAAAATATAGATGACCCTATGCAAAATTTTCTACAAGGTTCTAAACATGCTTGTTTGTCTTAATGATAAATTTACTACTTGAGAACTTGTTATTAACTTATGGTTATTTAGTTATTGTTGAATTTGAATTGCTTTGAACATGTTTAGGTCTCAATTAATTATATGTATTTTTCTGGATTTGTTGTTGGAATATACCAAGATTGAAATACAATCTTAATCAACATGGTTACAATGTTTACAATGTTTTATACTCATATCATGTTCTAATGTGACTCCTCATCTCATTTTCAATGTACATTCCAAAATAATAATGTTGTGTCAAATATTAATTTTTCAATTTTTAAACATAAGTTATTAATTCCAAACTTTCTATTTTACATATACATTGAAATTTATGTTACTTGATAAATACATAAGCATTGTAGGATTAGCATAGTTAGGGACTTGTGAAGTTGGTGCAGCAGATAATCATTTGCTCATCATCATAAGGCCAATAATATATTTACCTATATAATAGCGCAAATAATATAATTACCTATACAATAACAATATACAAATGCAATATGTACTAATATTTTAAAAGAAATTGTTGGGAGAAAAGTTAAGTTATATAAAAAACTACTGCTAAACATATTAACAACCTGCACAAACATAAGCTATATTTCAACATGCCTAATATATCAAGCATTTCATGACCACAACTCTATCAAACAACATCACATATAGTTTAGAAATATTTATCAAATACAAATGTACCCTTTCATGAAAGTTGGAAAAAGCAATATCATTGCAATGTAAATAGCTAAACTAGAAATTTGCACCATCATATTGTACACTCGCTTTAAACCCTTGTCATTTATCAAGAAGTTGTACAAGTGAGCATATCCTAGAATTGGATAATATGTGGGGAAAAAAAGAAAAATTGATTTTTAAAATATATTTTACCCAATACTAATGAGGCAAAACTATTAAAATTACCAATTTGAACAACAACAAACAAACACTATGGTAGTTAAAATATTTTGGTAATTTAAATGAGAAAAAGTAAACTGTCATAAAGCCATGGATTATTAACTGGATAGCAAGTATTATCATAGCTAAATTATTCAAAAGTTCCAATCTATATAAGCTATTATCAAAACTCAAAACCTAGACTTTTATACAAAAAAACTGAATACACCAATTTGACACCACCTGCCCACAAGGTACAAATTATATAGCCTCTTCTAGACCAACTACATGTACCTTTGTTTGTTAGAAAAGAAAAAACCTGGTTATAATTAAGAGTATAACTAGAAATGACTATGGGTATTAAATATCAACCAAGTTTCCTAAACAAGGAAGTCAGTGTAATGTTCTGATGTATATGCTTGGAAATGTTAAATGTTATTCATTTCTACATTTGAACATCTTATATGCTAAGGAAAATGTATTTAAATTGTTACATATGTTGATTCCTTTGTAAACCTTCAATGTAACCCACCTTCCATACAATCCCAAAAGATCAATTTATTTTTTCTTATGCACTCAATTTTATTATAACAAACCATAAGAAGGTCTCTTCATTTAATATTGTCAATAAAATTAAAAACCCACTACATTTAATATTTAGTGTAATTATATAATATTTCCTAGGTGTAATCAAATGAAAAACCTACAAATGATAATTCAACAAATTAGAACTAAATCCTTAGAATTTTTTCATTGGTAGGTTTTTTAGTGTCAAAACCCAGAGCAAAACAACCATAACCTAGCTCTAGAAAGAAAATCAACAACAAAGTTAATATTACAACTACCTTGCCTTCAATAGAGCTTAGAATAGATCTAACCACTAATCTTGGATAATACCTGAATACCTATAAAAAGCCAAAAAAAAATAGCAATTATTTTCATAACAAAGCTTAGATTATTATGTCACTATCCTCAGGTGGTCTCCAAGTGCCCAAGTAACTTTAGGGTATAATCAAAATATTTATTTGCAATAACATTTTTTTTTTGACTTTTTAATTGTTTATAATGTAGTTAAGTTATCTCAAAAGTTGCAAACTAAATTTCTTATACTTTTATAATAAATAAATAAGTTATACTCTACATGCTAAATGTAAATGCATCTACTAAAAATAAATAGACTGTAACACAAGCATCACATAAGAATCCACCATAGTTTGTAGCAACTATTTAGACCATAAGCTTACTACCATTCTATGGGCAAATTTCATAAATTGAATGGGTATTTCAGCCCAACTATGCCAGGGGAAAATTGAAAGTGACTTAAATACTATAACCATTAACCTATGTAATAAACCTTTTTTCAAATAGTTTTGCCAACAGCAACCTAACTATAAGATAGTAATTTAAACTAGGTAATGAAATAAGCAAGAAGACTTTCAAATACCCCACTAAGCATTGAAATAAGGATGAAGAATCAAAAATAAAAATAAAAAGTATAAGATGTATATGGTAAATGGATAGCCCCTACCCTAAGTTTTAGGGTTTTGCTTACATACTTCCAACCATTTATTAATGGAATAATTTAAAAAAAAATATTGGTAAAATAAGATCATGTACTAAAACATAAGGAGAGAGCATACATAATAATGGAAATGCTTTGACAAGAACTCTTCAATATAAAAATGAAATTCAATATAGAAAATAGAAAAATACCTTAATATTATAGGAAGAAAACATTTGTTTTACATTGGCAACTTTAGGTATGAGGCTATTCACAATAGTAGTAAAGCAATTCATAATCTACCTCAAATTAGGGTTGCTTTCATTTGATTCAAAAAATAGTAAAAGCCGAGCTTTCAACAAAATAAACAATATCAAGGTTCAAATACCCTTAAACATTTCAATTACCTCTTCTTTTAAATAGATGAAAACACTTATATTTCCAACATGAAAATGGCCATCAGCCCAAGCATTCTACAAGTATAAGATGAAATAGAAATCAACTCAAAAATTACACCACATTAATAGGAAATATCACAGAAAAAATACAATAATTACTCAAAACTGAGAATTATTAAGATATCACTCCTTATAGGACTTCATTGGAAAAAAATATTAGAAGAAAGATTATACTTTCTCATAAAGCATAAGTAACATGATTATTGGCTGAAGCCTCTCATTGCCCTTGGGGTTAAAAATCTAATGATTTGCATAACAAAGGACACTTGAGTACAAGAAAAAAATCTCCATGTTACTCATTTCATAGCACTAATACTAGGGATACATCCAATCAAAAAATTGAAAAAATTAGAAAGACTCCTTGACCATAAAATTCTAATCAACATGTTAAGTTTTATTAAACATTAACTGGAGGTTGAAATTGAATATTTATCGGTAAGCCTCACAAAATTTTACTATCAAAAGAAAATACAAAAAGTAAACTAGTTCATGAATTGTAACAACTATTTAAAAAGACTTGGACCTCAAAAAAGCTATAAAAGAAGTTCCATATAATTTGTTAAGTTAATGTTCAGAAATAAATAACTTATTTCTAGTTAATGAAACAAATTGCCAAGATATCTATTCGAAAGGTTATTACATATTAATTAAACAAAGGAATCAAGATCAAATACCAAGGTAACAATATTGGTATAAGGAAACATGTATTGCATCTTGTATGACATAAAAAGCTCACCGACCTTCGGTAAATCTTAATTTCTGCTTTTTGTTTGTTCTGGCAGCCTCCAGCGTAGCCCCCTTCCCTTATATGTGGACATAAAATGCGTTTGTCCTGATAGTAATGCAAAACACATGTCACACATGACAACGTACAAAGGCATTCAATTAGTATTGCAACCAAATATATTTTAGCCTTTCTTTGCATCCTTTTACCTCATACTCAAAAACGGCATCACGTATTTAGCATTTAACCAAATGCAAAGACATTTATTTTTTGCATTGGAAAACACCACCTTAGATCAATGAATTTGTTAATTCAAACTTTTTTTGCCAAGCTAAATCACTAAAGTGCATCATTGCAGGTCCTACTGATCTACGGCCGGAAAACCCCTTTCAAGGAATAACGCCTTGAATGCCAGGAAACCCATCATCTTCTCAACGAAAGTAGGACGTGAACGCCATAGCATGATACCTCCAGTAGACGACGGTTATTCTGTAAGTGGAGAAACGCCTTCGGAGGAGTCTTCAAAGCATGCTGCGGACTATGATTTCTAGCAGCCAATTCGCAAAAGTCTACTGAAAACCGAGTGTTGCCATGCAATTCAATTTGAAGCCTTAAAGATATAAAATAGCTCATCCTCCTCTTCCCTCCATCCCTATTGTGTTTGCTTAATTAAAAACACCAAAGCCAAAATCCCTTAATTCATCCTCAAAATTCAAATCTACAAAGTGTGAGGAAACCCTAACTAAAAGAACCACCAACAAAACCTACATTCTCGTATCTCTTCTACGAAAACCTACATAAATAGCAAAGAGTCTCCTAGAAACCTTGTAGCAAATAGTCTCCTCAAAACCAACTAGTACCATGTAATTCAATTCAATTTGAAGCCCTTAGAAAAGTAAAATAGCCCTTCTTCTCCTCGTCTTCGTTCCACAGCCTTAATGTATTAGCTCAATTGAAAAGAAAGAAACAAAAATCTGTTTTTCTATGCTCAAAATTCATATCATTGTAGTCCTAGGAAAACCTACTTAAAACATCACTAGTGAAAGCTTCACTCTCATCTCTTTTGCAAAAACCTACATAATTTATTTAGCAAAGTGCATTTGCACAAGAAACCTTAGTAGCATTTACAGTAGCTTGCTGATGTGCTTGCATTGCCTTTTTTGCAACATAAAGAACATGAATCAAGCATGTGATCCTCTCAATGATCATATTGACATGACATTGGATGATTGTAATAAATAACCTTCTGCACATAATTAATTTCTCCAATATATAGAAGAATTTTACACTTAAGTAAATCAAAATCTACTTCAATCATTTATTAAATTATGCAAAAACCACTAGTTGCAATGAAGGTTTCAAAATGCTTGACTAGCCTAATATGAAAAACAATATCCCTTTCAACATTTTCAAAAGATAGTAGAAGATTTAGCAATTTAACAAAATTAGAAACTTTTCAAAATTGAAGAGATGATAGATTAAAAGAGGGAGTTCACTTTTGAATAATCATATAAGCATGATAATGAT
Organism: Gnetum montanum; assembly: GCA_015680685.1. NCBI lineage: Eukaryota > Viridiplantae > Streptophyta > Gnetopsida > Gnetales > Gnetaceae > Gnetum > Gnetum montanum. The sequence goes on along the minus strand of MNCI01004046.1, from coordinate 448,427 downwards.
TAAAAACACTAATATTAAAAGCCTTAAAAACCATTGTTAAATTAACACATTCTAGTAGCAAAAATGAGGTTGACAATGAGGACTGAGAACTTAAAAAGAAGGTTGAATAAGTTTCCTAATTAAAATTGCACCAGCCACATGAACACACCAAATTTTACATGGTTTCCCAACTTGGGTACATCCATACTCGGAGGGTAGAATCCATGCACACCTCTAGACTTTGTTTCTTAAAAAAATGTGGTTTGAAGGGCACCACACCCTGCTCTAAGCTTTTCTCTAGAGTGTTTCATCACTGCAAAACCATTCAACCCTATAAGGTCCCAACAAGCTTAGAATGTGGTTTCAAGGATCCCATAACTTTACAAAATTGAGCTCTGCTCTGGAGTGTTTTGACACTATAAAATTACTCAATCCCCCAAGATCCTAACAAGCTCAATATGGATGCCTTCTTACAAGAAGCACATCAATCCCACAAGGCTACAAGAAGGAGAAAAAGAAACAATGAAAGAATGTAACTAAATTTACAAGTCCTTGTACTTGAAACTCAATACACATTACAATCAAGTAAATGATGTTACAATGAGAAGCAAGAATAGAATTGCATAGAATAGACAATGAGAAGCTTGAATGTGAATAACGCATGCACAATTCCCAAGATTTTGACATCATCTTGTAGCCTCGAAGTTTTCGAAAGCTCCTTGGAATTTGTGCAATAGCTACCAAACGACATGTAAACATCTACTTCAAAGTTAGGACATCTAACAAAGATTGGCCTCCATTTAGAAGAGACATCTCACTAGTAGATGGGATGTCTATAGTGGAACATCTACAAGGAGACATCTACTATTAAACATAGATGTCTAATATTTTTTAAAGATGTCTCCTCAACTTTTGAGCTATGAATTCTGAGGCTTTCTCCTATCAATTTACCTTCTTGCTAGTCTTTGAAGCATCTTCATTTTATTTGTAGCCTTTGTTTTCATTCATGCACTCATCTTGTTCATGTAGTCTTCATTTTGACATCTCGCCATAGATCTCATTTCCTTAAGTTCTCAAATCTCATTGTGGAGTTTTAGTTCATGTCTTGCAAAAACATTATCCACCACAAACATTCTATTTTGTCCATTTTTCTTAAGGTTTTGACATATCAAAAGGCCAACAATCTCCTCATTTTTCATGATGTCCAAAACTTAAGAAAATGATTTAGTAGCTCCCAAATAAATATAGCATAAAAATATGTAAAAATTAAATGACACAAATGTACATATAGATATAGCAAAGTATAATCCATGAAAATATATAAAGTTACCATGCTTGACATTTTGATTCTAACTAAGTACTCCTCTCTCTCCCTTTTTGGATAGCATCAAAAAAGAGGTGGGAAAAATGATAAGGACAAACCAATTTCTTAATAAAGTTCCATCATAGCTACATCATATGACAACCCCATAAAGATGCAAACATTTAGCTAAGGAAGAAACATGATGAATATCAGTTAAAGAGTACACATCCTTAAGTATTGAATTCATAGGCTTATTGTGACATCCTGTCCCCCAGATGTCATGGCAAATGTCAAATATACAATATATTAGATATTGTGTGTACAAAGAAAATATACCAAATGCAAAATATATGTGATATGTGACATTACATAAAAAGGAAATAATAGGAAAAATGCAGAAAGAAAAAGAAAAGAATTCTTTATTGATATGGAATAGCATATCTAGATCATGCTCTAAGAGTGTTCCTTGGGATTTTCTTCCTTTGGCATCTATCCCTTAGAGGCAATCCAGCAGTACCACCACAATTAGTCCTATAACCCGGCCAGAAGGGATGGCCAGTCCACTTCTTATCCCACTTCACTTGACTCCTGTGACTTGCTTATACTGGCTCTACCACTCCCTATTGGCATGACCTCTAACCCTGGGTATAAATGCTTTAGGTCAAACCTCCAAAGGTTACCTTAAGAGACACATTTGTTATTACAACATGCCCCTTCGAGTCTTAATGACAACTACCCTTTCGGGTCTTGCTAAGATAACAATAAAACTTATTATGAAACGACACCATCTTCATTAAGCAACAACATCATTTGGGAATGGGGATGTGACAATCTACCCCCCTTAGGTTTCATTCGTCCTTGAACAAGTCCACGTTCTCTATCTTCTTCTAGATCCAATGCATCTTTCATGATCCTGTACTCCAATAATTTGGTTTCTCCTTTGAACATGAAGTTATTTCTTACTTATTCTGCAAATAAGATATATGTGAGAGGAATATATGAAAAATTAAATATTACTTTCTTAATACTTACTTCATTTTCTAAGATAATGACAAAAGGTGAATTAAGGATTTATCAACCACCAATCACCAATCCTAACCAAGATCACACAAAGTGGAACTTGGATCTAGTTATCCAAGTGAAGGTAGGGAAAATTCTTTATCTCCTATTTTTATTATCATAGATGTTTTACTTATCTAATTGAAATATAAATTAGACAATGAATAAAATAATAAGATTATTCAAATAAAAATAAAAGTGAAATACTTCTTGATCTTGATCAACCTTAAGTGGCATGTGATTGAATGGTCTTGTTCAAAATGGCAAGGCTTGATCTTGATTCTTCTCAACTTTTTCTTTCGAAATCAACTCTAGTAACTTAGTGAATTGAAATACTTAGGCATTGTACCAAATATAATCCAAAGTCTCAATGAAGAATGTTGTTGACCCATCCTCATTAATTATAGCAAAGTAATTGGTAAACTATGGTTCTTGATGAATACTGTCCATCAACATCATCTGCTCCTAAATTCTAGAATTTAATTTTTCTATTAAAGAATCAAAATAAGTAGAATATGCACTACTCAATGGAATTGCATGTTGAATTAATGGAAACATATTCTTAATATCAGGCTCATCTTCCAAAGATTTATTTACAAATCCATATTTTAAGAATTGATAAACACTACTTCCTACTTTTGCATTGAAGTCTCCACAAAGAATAAAAGGAACTAGATTGGTATAACTTAGGAATAACTTTTTCTTCAAACTTTCTTCTATTTGCTTAATCAAGTATGCTCCTTGAAAAAGTCTAACATTTGAACAGGCTGGTTTGGTAATTAAATGTATGTTAACCATGCATACACATCTTCCTAATAATTAAATTTTTAAAATCAATGCCAAGGCTATGTGTTTTTTTGAAATCTTAACTATTCTTTCTTTTCCATCACTTGAAGTTCTAAAATTTCCAAATCATATTTTCTAAACTACATTCAAATCTTTGTATCAATTCAAACTTGGCCTCTTTATAAAATATTGCACAATCATCCATGTTGTGATTTCTGCAATAGGCTAATCTATATGGCTCAAAAGAAGAACTTTCATAAGAACCTTTTTGCTTATAAATACCTCTATATCCCATCTTTTCCAAGTCTAGTTGGAATTTGTATAGAAATTCCTATGGAAAGACTTCCTGTAGACACAAGACATCAGCATCCAAATCTTCTAACTCTATTAAGATGCATGGGTATCGATATTCATGCCAATCCAAAGCCCGTGGTGGATGTAACAAATGTTGTTTCTCACTCGCTAGTAATCTTGCAAGCACATTATATGTTGAAACTTTCATTCTCATTCTTAGATTCTTTTCTAAATCATTTCTCTTCATGAGTATCATACTCTTTGTTGAGACGAGATTTTGAGTCTCCATGTTTTTTTGCCCTATGTTTTGATTACAAGATTAATATACCCTTTTCTTGACAATTGAAGATTATTCTATTTCTTCAACTAATTCTCCAACTAATACATCAATTGATCCTTAACTAATACATCAACTAACTAACTACATTATCTATTTTTATAATTACATTATCTAATATTTAATGACATCAAATAATTTTAGTAATCTGTAACTATATTATCTAATTCTTAAGATCCTTTCTACCCCCTTAAGAACACTAACTTCAACAATGTAATTAATGACATTCCATAGTGATCTTAAGACTATCTATAAGGGTTATGTACTAAATCTTAAAGCCCAAAAGGTTGAATTTGTGATATCATCAAATTAGAAAATTCTTAGATGATAAATCTAATGTCACCATTGAGTTTAGAAAGATGAAAAATGTTAGAAATGACTATTTATATGTTGAAAAGGGACATCGTATGCTCAAGTTGTGTGAAAATTAAACTTTTGAGGATCTTGAGGTACTATATCAGGCAAGGAGTAAAACTTGATTTTTTGTGTCCCCTGGGATGAATTAGGCTTCACCATTGGGTCTGAAAGGTTGAAATCTATAGGAAACAACTCTTCATTCATCGAAAAAGACTTTCAAAATCAAAAGTTATGGCTTCTAAGGTTGAAGGCCTTTAACACGAACAACGAGACTTCCTGAGAGGTCACTCATCCTAGTTCGACTCTAGAACAAGCATGCTTAATGACAAAGTTTTTATCCCCATTTTTACCAAGGCATCACTTTTAAATTTTTAAAAATATTTGTGTGTGTTTTTAATTTAAATTGACAATTAATGAAGAAAATTTTTAAATTAAATTTTTTTTTTTGTTAGCTAAAGGAAAATTTGAAATTCCCATCAATTGTCAAAAAACTTCAAATTTCTTGTCTACCAACGAAGAATTTTCATTGCGTGGAATGACAGCTCATTTCGGGGTCCACGTGGCCCTCTTCTAGGCTTATGCGGCCTATTTTGCAATCTACACAACCCTCCTCTAGGTCAGCGTAGCTTGCTTCAAGGTCCACCTAGCCCTCCTCTAGATCAACGTGGCCCATCTCTGGGCCCATGTGGTCCATCTTGGGGCCTACACAACTTATGTACATGTTCGGCGATGTTCAAAGAGGTGGTTTTCGGTAGCTTGGAAGGTGGTTGTGGCATCACGAGAGGTAATTTTTGGTAGTGCAGGAGGCGGTTCCTGGAAGCATGGGAGGTGATTTGTGGTGACACAAGAGGTAGTTTTTGGCAACATGGGAAGCAATTTCTAGTGATGCAAGAGGCATTTTTTGGTGGTACAAGAAGTAGTTCTTGGTGATCTGGGAGGCAGTTTCTAACAATGTGAGAGGCGATTTTTGGCAGCTCTAAAGGTGACCAAGGATGTGTGCGTAGGGTGGAGAACACGACATAGGATAACATGCAAGTGCAAGGGAAGGATGTGCGATTGCAGGATCCACGTGGCACAAAGGATAGTAGTTGCAAGGTAGCAGTGGATAGCAGGCAATAGGCAAGCAATGGTAGCAGTGAACACAGTAAGGTAGTGGCATGTCTAGCGACGGTCGATGGAGACGAGCCGGTAAGACGAAGCATCATGGTGGCTCGCGTGCTATGGTGGTGTTGTTTGGCCAATGCAACCTGTAGGTCTTGTAGGGCCAGTGCAACCTACAAGTCTTGTAGGGCCAACGTAGTCCTTGCAAGGTTGGTGTGGTCAAATTTTTTTTTAATTTTAATTTTATTTATTTATTATTTTTTAAAAAAATACTTTATAATTTTTTTAAAAATAAAAGTAAGTTGGGGATTGGGGTCAAGCCCACAACCTCCTATTTAAAAATTTTAAATTTTTTTTAAACTTTTTATTATTATTATATTCTACCTTGCCTCAAAAGTTGATGTGGTGGCTTGGTTGATTACAAGGTAGGGGTTTGGTATGGATAAATGGCAATTTTGGGTTGATTTCTGACCCTAAAATTTTGACCTTTATTTATTTATTTATTTTAATAATAATAAATATAATAATTTAATATTATTTAATGCACGTATAAAGAGAAACTTTAAACATCAATATCACCCAAATTGTAAGTCTAATCAAGATGAAATTTGTACGGTTGGAATCTTCTTGATGAGTACTACGCGTTGGACATATTTTTGGGGTTCAAAAATGAAGTTGGTTTTTTTAGGAATTAAGAGGACCAAACTAGCCTATTTTGTTAAAATAACATTTCTAGGCTAACTTGGAATCTTCTAGATTACTTACATAGTGAATTTCAACAAAACAAGATCAATTCATGTCATGGTTACTAACTTTCTAGAAAGAAATTTAACAATGACCCTAATCAATTAATAATTATAGAATTAAGATGGGTAAAAGTTACTTGGACAAGTGTATCATTGTGTTACCAACATCTCTTGTAATTGATGAATCTTGATGAGGTGTGATCAAATCTTCATTTGTTAATGATATCCATGAAATAATTTTATTGGTTGTTGAAATCTAGATACCTAATCCCTTGTTTGTGAAATCAATGAAAAGGTATCTTCTAACTTACATCACAGACATATCCTACATCCACATATGGTGCATTTGGTGATGATTAATGGTTTTCCCTATGTTGTGGCTTCAAGGTTTGTCATCAAGTTCATGTTGTAGTTGGCCCATGGTTCTAAATGGCCCTTGCGTAGTGATTTGCTATAATACCAATTGTGACATCCTATCCCTAGATGTCATGGTAAACATAAAATATACAATATATTAGACATTATGTGTACAAAGAAAATATACCAAATGTAAAATATATTTGATATTTGACATTATGTATAAAGGAAATAATAGGAAAAATATAGAAAGAGAAAGAAAATAATACTTTATTAATATGGAATAGCGTATCCAAATCATGCTCTAAGAGTGTTCCTTGGGGTTTTCTTCCTTTGGCATCTATCCCTTAGAGGTAATCCAGCATTGCCACCACAATTAGGCTTATAACCTAGCCAGAAGAAATGTCCATTCCACTTCTTGTTCCACTTCACCTAGCTCCTATGACTTGCTTGTACCAACTCCACCACTCCATGTTGGCATGACCTCTAATCCTATGTATTAATGCATTAGGTCAAACCCCCAAAGGTTACCTTAAGAGATACATCCATTATTAGAACATGTCCTTTCGGGTCTTAATCATAGCTACCCTTTTGGGTCTTGCTAAGATAATAATAACACTTATTATGAAAAGACACCATCTTCATTTGGCAACAACATCATTTGAAAATGGGGATGTGATACTTATGATGAAAAACCACATTTCATTAAGCACTACCCTTTATCTATTCATAAACAAAGTTAAAATTAATGAGACATGACTAATACAAACACAACTAAGCCAAGCCTTTTGATTAATGTCCAAGAGTATTTAAATCCAAATGTCAAAGTCCAAAGTTTGACCCTTGAAGAGCTAGTAACTTGTCTCTGAACCAATAAGCCATTAGTAACAAATAACTAATATCTCATGATTCTATAATTATCCAATATTCTCCACCTTTTGAAAAATCAATAAAAATATAAGGCATAGTAATTCTATGATAAGGAGAGTATATACATGCACATCCAACAAGAAAGAGCAAAGCAATATAACTTCTCATGCTAAATATTTCAAAAGATCAAGAACAACCAAATAGATCCTTAACAAGATGCTCATAAATAGATGTAAATATGTCAAGTTTAAAAATATATCATCAAGAAAGTCACTTTAAGGTACAGATTCAAAATGTAACATGACCAAAAGAAGGCTCATGCTTTTACCTTAGATACTTTACTAAGCTTAATATAAATATACCTCTTCGTGTATGGTCCCATTTAGAAAGGCACTTTTTACATCCATTTGATGTAGATTGATATTTTTAATACTAGCATATGCCAAAAGAAGTCTAATAGTTTCAAGTCTAGCAATGGGAGCAAAAGTCTCATCAAAATCAATTCCTTCTTGTTGATTATACTCTTTTGCAACTAGCCTAACTTTATTTTTAATGATATTTCCATTTTCATTGGTTTTATTGCTAAAGATCCATTTTGTTCCAATAATTGGTTTATGATTTGGTTTAGGTGTCAATTCCCAGACATCATTCCTAGTGAATTAATTAAGTTCATCTTGCATAGTGGAAATCCACCCTTCTTCTTCTTCTACTTCTTTGAAGTTTTTGGGTTCTAGTTGTGAAAGACATGTTGCATAGGCACAAATTAACTTAGTTTGGCTTCTAGTGTGAAACCCATCTTGTACTTGTCCAATTACATCATTGAGGTACATGTACCCTACACATTTTTTCTTTTGTTGAAGACTCTATATGCTGTACTAACAGAAGAATATCCTAAGAAAATTCCTTCATCAGTTTTAGGATCAAATTTTTGTAAGAAATCCTTATCATTTACATATAGCATTTGGAACCAAATACATGAAAATAATCTACCAAACATTTTCTACCAATCCATAATTCATAAGAAATTTTAGAGGTGAGCCTTCTTACCAGAGCTCTATTGGAGATGTAGCAAGCAATGTTAATTGCTTTAGCCCAAAAGTGGTAAGGAAGATTTCTATCATTCAATATAGTTCTCCCCATTTCATTCAAGATCTTATTCCTTCTTTTGGCTACACCATTCTGTTAAGGAGTTTTTACAATAAATAATTGATGAAGTATGTCATTCATTTGACAAAATTGCTCAAATTTGGCATTCTTGAATTCCCCTCCATTGTCACTGCTAGTGAGCACCATAGATTTTTTCTTACTTAATCTGATTCCAAATTCTTATGAAATGATCAAATACTTCATCCTTGTGATATAAGAAGGCAACCTAAGTAAAATGAGAGTAATCATCAACAATGGTTAGAAAATACTTTTTCTTCCTCAAACTAAGTGTTTGAGAAGGACCAACTAGATCCATGTGAATTAAATCTAAGGGATGAGACATAGAGATACATTTTTTCTTACCAAACCTTACCTTTTTTTACATTCCCTTTTGTCATGCTTCATAGATGTTCAAATTGAAGTCTTTAAGTTTGGGCAATCCATAAACCATTTCCTTTATCACCAAAGTCTAAATAATTTCTTTGTTTATGTGGTCCAATTTTCTAGGCCACATACAAGCATTATTTTTATTACTAATCAAGCACTTGGATTCAAGGTTAGGATTATCTCCAAATACAATAGTGTAACATTGGCCTTTCTAGCTCCTTCTATTACAATGTTTCTAGTGGTTAAGTCTTTTATTTTGCAGGTTTCTTTTGAAAAAGTAATGTTGAAATTTGAATCATAGAGTTTAATAACACTAAGAAGATTATTCTTTAATCCTTTGATAAAAAAAAATTATTTATAGTAGATTGTCCCTTACCTTTTCCTCCTATGGTACTAATACCTATTATATGAGCCTCCATGTCATCTCCAAAAGTTATGGTTCCACAATTTTGTTATGTAAAGTGTATGAATTGGATTTTAGCTCCCTTCATATGCCTTAAATAGTTGCTATCAATATACCATGTGCTTGTTTTGACTTTAGAGAGAGTAACTTAACCCATCATGTTCTATTCAGGCTTCCTCTCTTTTTGCTTCCATACAGATGAGCAGCGAGGTACCCCTACACTCAACCATATGAATACCAGTGTGCACGCGCGATCTGGTCGAACTCCGCAGACTAAATGCCTTAACGCCACAAGAAACACTTGGGGTTAATCGTTCGATGTCTTCCTAGGCTTGCTTGTAGGTGTCACGGTGTATGGTTAAGCAAGTCTGAGGTATATGATTTTTTTGGTATTTTTTGGTTTATCTTCTAAGCTATGAGAGGAAAGGGTTGAGAAACTAAGCTAAC
>MNCI01004046.1:405629-432657 GCA_015680685.1 Gnetum montanum | reverse complement strand
CGTTCACTCTAGGACTCCTACTGCGGGCACATGGGAAAAATTCTAACTCTGGAGTGATCAATCTGCCAGAGCTTCGCTACTTCTAGGCAGGATTGGGAAATGAAGGGAGTGTCGCCTCTTATTTATAGATATGGCGGCAGACCATAATATCGCGTACGCGATATTGCAGGGGAAGACGCGATATCGCGGCACATGCAGGTCACATCTCATCACATACATTCCTTCCCTACAAAGTACCTTATCTAGGCTATTTTTTAAAAGACCAAGTATAATGTTTCATTCTAAGATAGCAATATTTCTAAACACATCTAGATTTTCCACAATAGAAACAATTTAGAGTCCTAAATTTTGTTATATTACGAAACCTTGAACAACTTTCTTTAGAAGAATCCTTAATGCATACGTCCTTTTTTTCTTTATCTTTGCATTTTTCTAAAATATTTTTATTCATTTTCTCAATGACCTTGGTTAGCCTTTGAATCTCAGCCATTAGGTCTAAGTTTTCTTTCTTAAGATAAGAACATTCATCATTAAGAGTTGTAATTTTAATCTCTTTATCATGTGAGATATCTTTTATTTTAAAGCATAGACTTTGAAAAGAAATAATTTGATTATAAAACAACCCATACCTTTCTTTGAAGGAGTTTTCATCTTCTTTATGATGACTCCTATGATCATTTGAACTTCCTTTCTTGTCCAAATTATCATAGATATTTCTAGTTCTGTAGTTATAATCTCTTCTAGAGGCTTATGGCCCCCTCCATTACCTATCAAACTAAATGTAGAAGAGGGAATAAGAAACTTACCTTTACTAATGTAGCAAAGGAATTCAATATAGTAATTCAATAAGAAATTGATGAAGCATATTTGTTCAATTGAATCTTATGGTTGTTGGTGATATGATGTTCATTGTCCCTTCCATGTTCATGTTGAGTATATCTACATGAGATTACTAGGCTTTGATACCACTTGAGGATCAAGAAATTAAAAGGAGGGTTGAATAAGTTCCCTAATTAAAATTTCAACAACCATACAAAAACATCAAATTTTACATGGTTTCCCAACTTAGGTACATTCACATTGGGATGGTAGAATCCATGCATACCTCCAAACTTGGTTTCTTTAAAAAAATGTGGTTTGAAGAGCACACACCTTGTACTTTGGAGTGCTTTGTTGTTGTGAAACCACTCCACCCTACAAGGTCCAAACAAGATTAGAATGTCATTTTAAGGATCCTACAACCTTTATAAAAATGAGCTCTACTCTAAAGTGTTTTGATCCTACAGAACCACTCAATCTCACAAGATCCTAATAAGGTTAATATGGATGTCTTCTTGCAAGAAGCGCATCAACCTCGCATGGCTACAAGAAAGAGAAAAAGAAACAAGGAAAGAATGTAACTAAATTCACAAGTCCTTGTACTTGAAACTTAGTACAAATTCCAATCAACTAAATGATGTTACAATGAGGAGCAAGAATAGAATTGCATATAATATATGGTGAACCTCGATATTGAACCCTCGATATCAAATACGCGATATCATAGATGCTGAAGCAATATCGTAGATGAAGAAGAAATATCAGACATGCAATGTTGGAACCTATCTCGTTGCCTATAGGGGCACTTGGTTTCACATTATTTTTTAGTCACTTAGCCAAATTCTTGTAGTTTTTCTATTCCAGAGTTAGAATTATTTCTAAGTGCTAATTGTTTCTGAGTGCCTGTAGTAGGAATCATAAAGTGAATGGATCTTTATTCAAGCATTCTGTACCTAAGCACACCTTGTGTCCAGAAATAAAGATGAACTTTGTGATAAACCTTACAACATTCAGAATAGCTTAATTATTTTATTTAATGTTATTTACTATTATTTGATACTCTCATTAGTTAATCAATGTTATTTCTATTGAATTGTTAATTACCAATGAATTAGCACACTTAGCATGACCACTTTGAGCATACGTGGAACACTTGGTAACAACTAGTGTTTGGTAATCCCAGTAGTGTTACACTGGTTTAGGATGTGTCCGGAGAGTGGGAACGAATGCTGGTGTTAGGACTAGTTAGAGAATAGTTAACTAGTTAAATCAAATTAGTTATTAAATTACTTCATTTCTCTCTTTTAAGCATCAAGAACATAAACCATAAAACAATAAAAATCACATGCCTCAAGTTTACGTAAACATACAATTGTGCCTTATAAGTAATCTTGGGAAGAAAACGATCACATAACTCATCCTTGTTCTATGTAAGAGAATAAGCACTTAATCCTTGGAGTTTGACCAAATCATACGTGAACGTTTGTGTTCGTATGGTTGGGTGTAGGGGTACCTAGCCACTCATCATTGGTGCCATTACCAGGGATTTTTTTGTTTGAACACTGATTAGAACTTAGGAAATCTTTCCATCGTTGGAACGAACCATTAGGGTTAGTTATCTTATAATCATCGAAAAAGAGTATTGCACACTGAATAATCAATTACATCTCCTTCTTCTTATGAGAGTGCTTCCCCAACTAGGTCCAACACAATGAACAATCAAAGGTGGAGTGCACATGATGATCTGCCAGTGCCCCAACAGTTTCACATAGTATATGCTCATCCTGATGAGTATATACCAAACTTTACCTTTATCCTCCACTAGGATGAACAACTATGATGGCATGCTTTAGAAGGTAACATAGTGTTACCTCTCAATCGCTCAATCCCGAGCATGCTTCTTCATGCTCTCACATGCATTGGTATGCAACACTTACAATCGGAGTGCGTTATGCATGAATAAGATTTGAGAGATTATCGACCTACAGAGGCACAACGCCAGAGGGATTTACAATAGGAGAGAAATTACAAATCCATGAAGGGAAAGTGGTCTCAATATGTCCCATATGTCCTAAGTGAAAATGAGGGTGGTGAACCTGTCTTGGGAGGTCTTCCACAAAATGATGTTCCTCTCATTGACTTTGGTCAAGGAGTTATGTATCAAAATATTCACTCGACTATTCATAACCCAAGTTCTAGTACCAATGGACACAAAGGGTCTAGAAAAGGAACACAAACACATGACAACGATGGACATTCCAACTGTAACCACAATTAAGGCCGTGACCACCGAAGAGAAAGTGACAAGAATCATCATGGTGCTAGTCCTCCTTCCTCTTCACCTTCATCATCTCCTTCCCCTTCTCCTTCGAGATCTGAACACAATCACAAAGGGAAAGACCATGAGGAAAATGGTAAGAAAAATAGAAATCAGCAAAAAAATAGTCAGGAAAGGGGATGAGGGAATTCTAGAGAGACACATCACAAAAGAATTGAAAGTAGGTTACAGCATAGGCATCATAGATGCCATAGACAGTACGATCACAATGAACCCCTACTTGCCACCTAAAGAATGTTAGATATAATAGAGGCCATTAGGGTTCCAACAAGGCACCAGAAGGATAGTAGGATCAAAAGACTAGACATGAATAACATCCCATAATTTGAAGGGGGATACAATGTTGATCCTCAAAATCATTTACAAGCATTCCACAATGCATGTGCCTTGTAAAATATAGAAAATGAGTGGCAAAAGCTAAAGTTGTTTCCACAAACACTGATCAAGGAAGCAGAAATCTAGTATTGGTCCTTAGAACCAGAATCTATTCATCAATGGAGTACCATGTTGGAGCTATTTAATGATAAGTATCAAATGTACTCTCAAGTGTCCAACTTGCATAAGAAAATCCAAGGATGGAAACAAGGAGGACATGAACCCTTGGATGCTGCCATGGGCCGATATTATACATTATTACATCATTTCCCTAGCCATGGTTACTCGTAGAAAAAACAACTATGCCATCTCATATATGGGCTTAGGTACAAAACGTGAAGAACCCTTGGGACTTATGCCCAAGGAAGGCTATCCGAGCTCAAAGCCCTCCAAATACAAATATTGTTGGAGCAAGTTGCCAAGGAGGAAGGCAAGTTGGGGAAAAGAGAAAGTGCAAAAGAGTACAATAGAGATCCTTCTGTCTAAAAGAAGGAAATTAGATTTTGCAAAGATGAGGAAGAATCACCACTTGAAGAGATGATTAATAGAAAGACTTTGCCCATTCAAAATCTTGCATCAGAAGTATTGGTAAAGGTAGATCAAATGTGGAACTCCCTAGACAACAAATTTCAAAGTTTCCTAAAAATAGTAGAGGATTCTAGAGAATAAACTAGTGACCGAGAGAAAAGGAAAAAGAAAGAAGCTGAGTATGCACATAACAAGGGTAAGGGCAAAGTTTCCATCATTGAAGAGGTTGTGGATTTAGACACAAATAATGATGGTGGATTTGAGATATGCAATAGTGTTGTTCCTAGGTGGTGAAGTGCTTTTGTGTGAAGAAGAAGACATGTTTGTCTTGTTCAGTGTGTTGTTTACCATTATCTTATTTTTTTCTTTTGATCAACCCTAAGGGTTTTTTTAAGCTTCCCAATGATGTAGATGATTTCATATGTTTTACATAGCACACAAACAACTATGTCCCCAAAAACGACGCCAATGATGAGTAGCGAGGTACCCCTACACTCAACCATACGAATACGAGCGTCTCACACACGATCTGGTCGAACTCCAAGGACTAAGTGCTTACGCGCCCTAATGGAACGCTTAAGGTTAATCAATTGTTGTCCTCCAAAACTTACTTGTATTGTCATAGTTGTATGGTTAAGTAAGTTTGAGGCATGTGATTTTTATGTATTTTATCTTTTTAACGCCTATGCTAAGAGGGAAGGGTGAAGAGACTAAGTGACTAACTATTCACTAACTAAGTTCTAATCTTCCTAGCACTAGTATCCATTCCTACTTGTTGCACACACGCTGAACCATTGCAATGCTACTAGGATTACCAAATGCTACTTGTTACTGAGTTACCAAGCGTTACACATGTGCTCGAAGCAGTCGTACTGAATGCACTTAACTAGGAGAGTTGAGGGTTGAGAGAGGTTAATTGTCTAAGAAAGCATTTAAACATTCAATAGTAATTAAGTCTTATTTAGCTTAGTCCATGTACTACAAGGTTTATCAGAAAGCTCCTCTTTATTGTCGTAAAATGTGTGCTCAGGTACAATTTTCTCAAATAAAGATCCATTCACTTTGAGACTCCTACCGTGGGCACATGGAAATTATTCTATCTATGGAATGGTAAAACTAACAGAGTTTAGCTAAGGGTCTAGATCTAGATTGGGAAACAAGGGGAAGCTGCCTCTTATTTATAGAACTGGTGATGGGCTACGATATTGTGTACACAATATCACAGGGGCCGACACGATATCACATATGCGATATCGCGGCTTATCATACCCCCATGACTGAATGAAAACTCATCCTCGAGTTCCTTACAAAATATTGGAAAGGTATGGGATTATTGACTTGAATGATACTACTGGTGAATGGGTGACATGTGAATGGATCATCATTACAATACATGACAAAATTTAGTATTCATGACAACAAGAGTGAACATTATACACATTTGACATCCAACCTTATTTGGCAACTAAGAGAGAAGAGATAAGAGAGAGAAAAGAATAAGTCTGCTGCTACCAACGCCAACATTATGCCTTTTGTTGTCCATCCATAAGTGCGTCATCAATCTTGTTCCTTGCATAACTTTTTCAGCACTAGTCCATTCCAAGTGTTTCCTCTAGGTCCAATCTGTTGTTGTATGATTGTCATCTGCACACACAACACAATCTGATATTAGCAAGGGTAAATGAATCACAATGCAGTTAATACCTTTCCTCAGTGTAAGGTCCATTGGCTGAATTGTGATATGGCTAATGCAGATCTAGAGGTATAATACTGGTGACTACCCGAGGTGTAGGGGTTAAGAAAAAATTGAAAAAATTGGACTATGACCCCCATGACTGAGAGCGAACCTCTGGTAGCGAGAGAATGGAAAAAGATAAGGAATAAGAAAGATGGAGAGATAGAAACAATGGCAACACCAATAAAATGGATGTCAAAGATGAACATGAAAAAAATAAATGTTGATTACAAAATGTTTAGGGGAAAGAAATTAATAGATGCACCAAATAGGAATGCCAGTTGGTCCTCCCCAAAGCAGGCTCATGCCCTTAATGCCCTGACAATCCCACATTCAAAGAGTCCATAGACTCTAGAAATGTCATTTGGAAACAAGAGTTAAATTCTTAACCACAAGAGTTTACCAACAAGAAAAAAATGTATCAACCAAAATATGGACTATTGATACAACTGGCAATGAGGTGAAAAATGGAGAAAGAAAGATGGTAAGGAGAGAATGGAATGGAGTCTCAAGAACAAGGTGGTGTATAGCCCCTTGTGTATTAACGGTTAATGTGACTTAGTAGATCTCATTCCAAAACTAGCCTCAAAAAATCCACATCCAGTGACTTCGCATTAATACATTTGGCCAATCCATCCACTTGAAGTAACAAGAATGTCTCCACCAAAGAGTCACCACCATTCCAACGAAACGAAAGAGGAGAAGGTAGGAAGCGAGAAGGGCCTTAGTTAGAGGGAACATTTTTATTTAGTTCCATGACGAGTGCTTGTAGCCCAGAGGGTTATTCTGTCTAAGGGATGTTCTTTGAATTCTCACTATTTTTTTATTGGTTTTTTTATGTGTTTTTTGTGAGAACCACACCATGCAAAGACTTATTATTTTTATTAGCTCAACTTCTCGATAATGGAGCAACGTCGGAATGGTACAGGAGACACAAGAAGAAAACATCCAAGCACCCAAGAGAATGGCCAGCACAAATGCATCAAGTTCCCTTGAAGTCACACCCTTTTCAATCCTTGAGTCCTTCCTTAATTTGAGAAATGCCCAGTCACCGATTCGTTGATAATTCTTATTGTTTAAGGAAGGGGACTGTATAGTTCCAAGCTAAGAGAGAGCATAGAAATTTATGGATGTATGGATGAAGTGGACTCATCGCCTATTATATCAAAAGAACCATACCTTAGTATTAACATCATAACTTAAAGGTAAAAATCAAACATTAGCAATCAATGGAATACAGTTCATACCACCATCAGAGCACTTATTAAGTGACAAACTTAACAAAACAAAACAAAAACAAAAATAAATAAACACAAAAATAGATGAATAAGTATGAACAATGTTGTAAAACCAAATATAAGAAAAAGTAAAGAGATTTGTAAAATAAAAATGTGTAAAACAAAAACTTAAAAAGAAACTAAGGGCCTCAAATGATCAGCATAGGTGGCCATCTCCCCCATGACTGAATTGAAATGGAGAGATCCAAAATAATGAGTGCTTGTTTAAATTTTTTAGAAGTGTCCAACTTCTCCCAATTGATGTTTCTAGGTTAAGGATTGGAAGTTGGCTACACTCTTGCTCCAGTGTATCTATGCTTTTGACGTGAGTGCAAGTTGCTCCCGCAGTTGGTTCCATGCATGTTGGTAAGTTTCTCTTTGGATCAGCTATCAACCACGGGGTGTCTTTTTGTTGTGTGGTTACTACATACAAGCACTTTTATATGTTAACCTCTGGTGCACACTGGTTGCATGTAGGCAATGCTAAACATTCTTGCACGCAATCACACCCTGTATCACTGTATGTGATGCATGGAACTTTCTTCTTCTCGATCTTCCCATAAGTGTTTTTCTTAGATATTTCTAGGGAAAGATCATGGATTCCTAGGCATGCATTTATGGTACTTATCCATGCCCTTCCCATTATTATTGGGAAGTTCCCTTTATCATTATTTACTTGTATCACTAGGAAATCAGGTGGGTATGACCAACCACACACAGTGGTAACGACGTCCCCCATCAATCCCAAAGGAATAGTGATGGACTGGTCAGCCAGTTCTAAGCAAATATTTCTCTTCTTTAGTGGAGGCAGGTTCCAGGCTTTATACATTTCTTGCAATATCATGTTGACTCTGAAACCTAAGTCCAGAAGAGCTTTACAAGGTTCATTCCCAGCGACTTGGAGATAAATCAAGGGACTTCCAGGATCAGAGAATTTCTTGGGAAGGTGGCCCTCCTTGATCCAGTCAATGACGATATGTGTTAACATAACCATATGCATTGAGCTCTATTTTTGGTTTGAAGGGAGCTCTAAAGCCTTATTTTATGGAGAAGTGTTTGGAGGCTCAACTGCTTGTGGTTGTGAGAGCTTGTTTGGGCTTTTGGTTCTAAAGAAAGGTCTTCTCTTTATATGGTTCTCAAAACTAGTAGTGGGTTGAAGGTTTACAGCTCTCGTAGCATTTTGTTGATGCAATTGAGTGGGAAGTTCCCCTTGCATTGCTGGAGCGGGTGGTAATGGAGCTATCAGTGTGAGAGTTGCGGATGGATTTGGAGGATGGTATGTATGTGGTGTGTCTCCCCTAGGAGAGGGAGTCCTATAATACTCCCAAGTTTGGTAGTGATGTCATGGTGTCACATGACCTACAAAGTTAGGTGGAAAGATTGGCTGCTACACGTAGTAGCCATATGGATCCGGTTGCCGATGAGGGTATCGTTGCCTTGGTGGTGGAATCCCCCATGATTGTGGGTATTGCCACTACAATTTTTTCTCAATAGGTTGCAGCAGAGTTCCACTTGGATAATACGTTAAGGGTTGGTGGAACTGCCTTGGGTTACCTTGGGGATAAGGTAACCGACGGGGTGCTTTCCATTTTTTAACTCTTGTAGATGTGAGATTATTGGGCAACATCCCTTAGGATGGTCATATTGGCATATCTCACATCCACCATCATTGTCTATATCAGAATCCACAACCTCTTCAGTGATAGCCATTTTACCCTTCCCTTTAGTACGTGCATGGTCCAAATCCCTCTTCTTCTTTTTATCATAGTCACTACTTCGCTCTTTAGACTCCTCTACAATTTTAAGAACGATTTCGAATCTACTATCTAAGGAGTCCCACATTTGGTCTACCTTAGCTGACACTTTTTTTGTTAATTTTTGTAGTGGCAAGGTTTTCCTATGCACCAACTCTTTGAGTTGTAAATCTTCCTCCTCCTCACAGAATCTCTCTCCTTTTTCAGAGGGAAGGATCGCGGTTGTACTCTTTCACACTTTCTCTCTTACATAACTCTCCTTCTTCCTTAGCTACTCGCTCCAGCAATCTATGGATCTAATGGGACCTAAGCTCAGATAATCTCCCTTGGCCATATGTTCCAAGGATTCTCCTAGTTTCATGCCTAAGTCCATCTATGAGATGGTGTAGTTGATCCTACTGTGAGTAACCATGGCTTGGGCAACGATGTAACAATGTATAATAACAGCCCATGGCAGCATCCAAGGATTCATGAGTTCCCTGCTTCCATCCATGGATTTTTTTTCATAGGTTGGACACTTGGGAGTACATTTGATACTTATCATTAAACAGTTCTAGCATCGTACTCCACCTCCTAATGGTTTCCGATTCTAAGGATCGGTACCAGCTTTTCGCTTCTTTTACTAGTGTCCTTGGAAACAACTTTAATTTTTCCCACTCATTTTTGATGTTCTGCAAGGCACATGCATTGTGAAATGCCTGTAAGTGGTTATAAGGATTAGCATTGTATCCCCCCTCAAATCGTGAGATATTATTCATGTCTAGTCTCTTGATCCTACTATCTTTTTGGTGCCTTGTAGGTATTCTAACGGCCTTCATAATGTCTAACATGATTCGGGTTGCAAGTAGGGGTTCTTCTTGGTCATTTCTCTCATAGCATCTATGATGTCTACACAGTTCCCTACTTTCCCTTCTTTCATGCCTTGATTTTCTAGAGTGCCCTCATCCTCGTTCTCGACTCTCTTGTCGAGGTCTCTCATTTTGCTTACCCTTATTCTCACAGTTAGGTTCCTTATGACTGCATCTTGATGTTGAAGGAGAGGGTGAATGTGATGATGAAGGGGAAGAAGAAGGAGAACCATCATCATGATGATGTTTCCTACCTTCTCTTTGGTGGTCTCAGCCCTAATCATGATGACGATCAGAATGCTCACCCTTGTCATGCGTTTGTGTTCCCTCATTGAACACTTGGTATTCGTGGGGATCAAAACTAGGGTTGTGAATCGTGGAGCGCAGGTTCTTATACACCACCTTGTAACCATCGTTAGGAGGGGGAACATCATTTTGTGGAGAACCTATGAAAACAGGTTCACCACCCTTGATTTCGTTTAAGGCGGGTGAAGCATTATGGGGGTCTTTGCCCTTCAACGATGTGTGGTAACTCTCCTACCACGAGTCCCGTTGACATTGTGCTTCTGTGGGATGGTGGTCCCTTGCATTTTAATCACATGCAACGTACTAAACATATAATTGTGACATGCCTATTCATGCAAGGGCATGAAGGAGCATGTTTGGGGCTGCTCTGGCTGGAGGCAACACTATGTTACCTTCCAAGTCTCTCCAACGCAGTTGTTCGTCTTGATGGAAGACAAAGGTAAAGTCAGGTATATATTCATCATGATGAATATATACCACACTGAATTGTTGAGGAACTGGTAGATTTTGGTTATGTGTGTTGTGCCACCAACTGTCTCTAGTGTTGTTCCTAGGCAATGAAGTGCTTTTGTGTGAAGAAGAAGACATGTTTGTCTTGTTTAGTGTGTTTTTTACCATTATCGTATTTTTTTCTTTTGATCAACCCTAAGGGTTTGTTTAAGCTTTCCAATGATGTGGATGATTTCCTATGTTTTACATAGCACACAAACAACTAAGTCCTCGACAATGGTGCCAATGATGAGTGGTGAGGTACCCCTACACTCAACCATACAAATACGAGCATCTCACAGACGATCTGGTCGAACTCCAAGGACTAAGTGCTTACGCACCCTAATGGAACACTTAAGGTTAATCAATCGTTGTCCTCCAAAACTTACTTGTATTTTCATGATTGTATGGTTAAGTAAGTTTGAGGCATGTGATTTTTTTCTTTTATCTTTTTAACACCTATGCTAAGAGGGAAGGGTGAAGAGACTAAGTGACTAACTATTCTCTAACTAAGTTTTAATCATCCTAGCACCAGTATCCATTCTCACTTGCTGCACATACCCTGAACCAACACAATGCTACTGGAATTACCAAGCGTTACACATGTGCTCGAAGTGGTTGTACTGAATGCACTTAACTAGGAGAGTTGAGGGTTGAGAGAGATTAATTATCTAAGAAAGCATTTAAACATTCAACAGTAATTAAGTCCTATTTATCTTAGTCCATGTACTACAAGGTTTATCAGAAAGCTTGTCTTTATTTCCATACACAAATGTGTGCTCAAGTACAATTTGCTCGAATAAAGATCCGTTCACTTTAAGACTTCTACTGCGGGCACATGGAAATTATTCATCTCTAGAATGGTAAAACTGCCAGAGTTTAGATAAGGGTCTAGATATAGATTGGAAAACAAGGGCAATCTACCTCTTATTTATAGAACTGGTGACGGGTTGCGATATCGCATACACGGGATATCGTAGGGACCGATGCGATATTGCGGCTCATCAATAGCTAGTACGTTTAGCAGCCGATCTCTCCACATAACTCTACTAGTCCTATCACTCCTTAGCCTCACTACCAAAACCCTGAGTACTATAGAACTTCTTCTCCTTAGTGTGATGTTTCACATACGTACCATTCTTCTCATTTTTCTACATCTCTTCCACCCTCAACTCCATTACCACCTACTCCAACTATGTAGGGTAAGCTTCCTTCCCAGTCACAGTAACGTAACACTACAAAGGCTGTCAATGCTCAACCTATTGTTGGTTTGGACAACCAATCAAAGAAGATACCTTTCTTTAGAACCAACAATCCAACTAAGTCCTTATAACCACATGCAGCTAATTATCCAAACACCTCACCATTGTTCAAATCTTCAAAGCTTCCTTCGAACCAAAGACTGCACCCAATGCATACTATCATGTTAACCCATGCCATCACTGATTGGATTAAAGTTGGCCATCTTCTAAGGAAATTCTCTGATCTTGGAAGTCCTCTTATATATTTACAAATCACTGAAAATGAGCCTTGTAAAGCTCTTTTGGATTCAAGTTCTAGTGTTAAGTTGATCTCTCAAGAAATGTACAAAGCCTGGAACTTGCCTTGGCTAAAAAAGAGTAACATTCATTTAAAGTTGGCCTACTAGTCCATCATGGTTCCATTGGGACTAGTAGAGGACATTGTCACTACTGTTTGTGGATGGTCGTATCTAGCCAATTTCCTAGTGATTCAAGTCAACAACTGCAATGGGGACTTCCCAATCATAATGGGAAGAGCATGGCCAAGTACGATTGATGCATGCCTAGGAATACATGATCTTTCCCTTGAGATATCAAAAGAAAATACATTTGGGAAGATCAAGAAGAAGAAAGTTCCATGCATCGCATACAGTGACACAGGGTGCAATTGCATGCAGAAGTCTTGGTTTGTAGAACGCTTAACATTTCCTACATGCAACTAGTGTGCACAAGTAACTGACATACAAAGATGCTTGTATGCAGTAGCCACAAGACAGGAAGGCACCTAGTGGTTGATAGTTGACCAAAAGAGCAATTCAACTATATGCATGTAACCAACTGAGAGCTTGACTTGTGCCTATATTGATAGCATAGATACATTAGAGCAAGTCCATTGCCAACTTCCAAGTATTGACACCGAAAATATCAACTAGGGAAAGTTGGAAATCCTTGACGAGTTTAAGCAAGAGTCCCTTGAATTAAAACTATTGCCCACCAATATTGAGTATACATTTCTCAAGAATGGAAAATCAATAATCATTAAATGCTAAGCTCGCTCCTCAAAAAAAAGAAAAACTACTAAAGATGGTAAACAAATGGTCAAAAGCCTTTGCTTGGTCATATCCCAAATTAACTGAAATTGATCCTAGGATATGCCAACATAGAATTTACACTGATCCCTCTATGAAGCCTCAACAACAACTGCAAAGATGACTGAACCCAAAGCTTAAGCAAGTACTTAAAGAAGAAATTGAACAACTTCTAAAGGTTGGGTTCATCTACCCCATTGCTGATAGTGAATGGGTTAGTACATTAGTCATTGTGCCTAAAAAGGGAAGTAAATGGAGGGTGTGTATAGATTTTAGGCTATTAAACATTTCAACATTTAAAGACCATTTCCCATTGTCATTCATTGACCAAGTCTTAGATACCATTTCAGGGCATTGCTATTATAGTTTTTTGGATGGTTACAGTGGATATAATCAAATTCAAATAGCACCAAAAGACCAAGCCAAGACTACATTCACGAGTTCTTGCGGGACATTTGCATATAGGTAGATGCCATTTGGCTTGTACAATGCTCCAACAACATTTTAGCATTTGGTTGTTAGTATATTTTAGCAGCAAATAGAAAATGGTGTGAGGTATTTTATGGATGATTTTTCCACCTATGGAGTGGGCTTTGAACAAGCATTGGACTGATTAAAGCAAGTATTGAAACGATGTGTTGAAACCAACCTAAGACTCAATTGGTAGAAAATTCATTTAATGGTCCAAGAGGGCATTGTATTAGGGCATAAAATTTCACAAATAGTGATGGAGGTAGATCCTGAAAAGATTAGAGTCATCCAAGGAATCACTCATCAACCTAAAACTATAAAAGACATCTGATCATTCCTTGGACATACTGGCTATTATAGAAATTTCATTGAGAACTTTTCGAAGATCGCAAAACCATTGGTTGAACTAACAAAGAAGGATGTAACCTTTGAATGGACCAAGGAATGTGAGCTAGCTTTCCAAACCTTGAAGTAGAAGCTCATAGAAACACCCATTCTACAAGCTCTTCATTGGTCCAAACCGTTCCATATAATGACTAACACGTCCAATTTTGCTTTAGGAGCCATACTTACACAGTTAGATGACCAAAAACATCCCTATTACATTCACTATGCAAGTCGAAGTATTGCTGGTACACAACTCAACTATACCATAACAGAAAAAGAGTTAGTGACTGTGGTAATTGCACTAGAAAAATTTAGGCACTATGTATTAGGCTATAAGGTATTTGTACACATGGATCATAGTGCGACTCGATTCCTTATGAATAAGCCAACGGTGAGCCCTTGTGTCATATGATGGCTAGTGATCTTGCAAGAGTTTTATATCATGATAATGGATCATAAAGGCATCGAGAATGTTGTTGCTGATCATTTATCTCAGTTGCAATGGTACAACAAAGAGGATAAATATCTAATTTCTGATCGCATCCCTGATGAACTCCTCTTTTTAGGTGTAATAAATAATCAATCACCCACAAATATAAATTGGTATAGTATCATTCTTACTTATCTTCTCACACAAGAAACACCACGAGAGCTAGATGTTAGAAAAAAACAATAGTTTCTCCACCGAGTCAAAAAATTCATGGAAATCAATGGACACCTTTATAAGGTATGTTCAAATGGTATGTTCTCGATGCAGATCAATTGCGAGTTCTCCAAGATGCTCATGAGGGCCCTTGTGGGGGTCATTATGTTGGGAGACGAACAACCATTAAAATCTTTCTTACAGGATATTATTAGCCTACATTATTTTAGGATGTCCATCATTTTATCCAATCTTGTGAATGCTGCTAACATGATGGGGGAATAAATGCTAGAATGGAGGGTCCAAAATAATGGATTCAACCCTTAAAATCCTTTGACATATGGGGTATTGATTTTATGGGGCCTATTACACCGATGTCCAATGGAAAAGCATACATTGTTGTTGTTGTTGATTATTTTACAAAGTGGGCATAAGTAGCCACTATTACCGACTATACATCATCTACCACTACAAGATTTGTTCAATAAAAAATTGTAAACAGGTTTGGTGTGCCTTGTGCACTTATTTCTGATAATGGTATACATTTTACAGGTGCGACTTTTCGAAACTTGATGCAATGCTTAGGAGTTAAACATAAACTGACTACACCATATCATCCTCAAGCAAACAGTCAAGTCAAAGTCACTAATAGGGAAATCACAAAAATCTTGACATGAACCATTAGCAAGAATAGGTAAGACTGAAGCACCAAAATGAATGATGTTCTTTAGGCCTTCCGCTCCACATGGAAACTCCCTATAGGCTACTCTCCCTATGAGTTAGTGTACGGTAAACTTCCAACACTTCTTATCCAAGCTGAGCTCTGTACACTATCTATAGCATGTGACATTAACCTTGACCTTAGTCTAGCATAGAAAGAATGGTTAATGAATCTTAACTTGCTAGATAAAAATTGATTAGCCACCCTGTCATCCAATGAATTGCACAAGGCCTTCAACAAACAATGTCATGACCTCAAAATTAGAAAAGTCAAATACCAACTAGGAGATAGGGTTCTTTATTAGAATCCCGCACATGTGCCACAACAAACTAAATTTTAAACGTTGTGGGAAGGACCTTACATCATTCATGAAAATTTTCCTTTAGGTGCCATGATGATTTATAAACTTGGAAGACTAGATAAGAAATTATTGGTCAACGTCTAGCAAACCAAACCTTTCCATGAGCCCACAACAGCTAGTACTAGCACTACCTCTATTGATGGACAACCCTGCTCATTATTTTGGATCTCCTCCTTCCAACTCAATCATGGGGGAGATGGCCACCAATGCTAGTTATTCTAAGCCCTTAGTTTCTTTTTTCTTTTTTGTTTTACACATTTTTCATATTTACTTATTTTTTTTACACCATCTTTAATATTTTTACTATATCTTTCTTTATTACATTTTGTTTGATTTATTCTCACTCGTCACATAATAAGTGCTTGTGATGGCATATTGTACTATAATAGTGTTACTTGCTAATGTTTGATTTTTGCCTTTGACTTTCAATGTTGATGCTAAGATATGGTTTCTTTTGATAAAATAGGCAATGAGTCCACATCATCCATTCATCCAGTCAACTCTATGATCTCCCTTGGTTTTGGAACTTTACTATCCCTTTTTCTAAGAAAACTTATTAATAAATTGGTGCCTTGATATTCTTTAAACTAAGGAAAGATTCAAATGGATTGAAAAGGATGTTATCTCAAGGGGATTCTATGCATTTGTGTTGGTTACTCTCTTGCGTACTTGGATGTTTTTCATAGGTTTTTCTCCATTGCACTGTCAACTAATATCAGGAAGTTGAATGAATCAAATAAATCTTTCATCGAGTGATTCTCACATAAAAAAAACTTGTTGGAATTTAAAGCATACCCCTTATACACAATAAAGGAACATGAGCTACATGCACTGGTTATGGCACTGGAAAGACATGTTACCCATGCCTAAAGGTTCCCAATAACTAAGGCCCTTCCTCACTTCCTATTTCTCTATGCTTCTCCTTTTGGAATGGTGGTTGCTCTATAAAAGCATTCTTGTTACTTCAAGAGGATGGGTTGGTCAAGTGTGTTGATGCAAAGTCATTGGATCTGGATAGTTTTAATTTGGATTTGGGCTGAATTTTATTAAGTCACCTTAACCACATACTACACAAGGGACTTTACACAACCTTAATTTTAGGATTCCATTCCATTCTCTCTTATCTTTCCGTATTGTTTTCCATATTCCATCTCATTGTCAATTTTATGATTAGTCTATATCTTAATCAACACATTGTTATTCTTTGGTAAATTCTTCTGAGTGACTTCTTAACTATTGTCTTCATATGTCATTCCTAGCACCTATGGACTCTTTGGTTTGTGGGTTTGTCAAGGCATAAAGGACATGAGGCTACTTTGGGGAGGACCCACTGGCATTTATTTTTAGTGCAATTGTTCAGTTCTTTCCCTTGAACATTTCTTGCAAACAACTATTTCTCATTTCACCACATCTATGACATCTGTTTGTATCTACCCTTCAATATATTTTTATTGGCTTCACCGTTGTTATTCCTCTTATCTTTGTTTTTCTTTCATTTTCCTTTTCTATCCTAATGCTACTAAAGGTTCGCTCTTAGTCGTGGGGGCTTGTTGCAAATTTTTCCATTCCATTACTTGTCTCGCCCCTACACCTTGGGTAGTGATCACTTACAAACCTCTAACCTAGTATCTACCATACCCACAACCTAGCCAATGTACTTCATATCGAGGCAAGGTATCAACTGCATTATATCTTATCTATCCTTGCTAATTCATGATTGTGTTGTGTATGCAAATGGCAATCACATGAATAATGAACTGGGATAGGAGGGAGCACTCAGGATGGATTGGAGCAAGAGCATTTATGTAAGGAAAAAGCTTGGTCATGTGGCCATGGATGAACAATGGTGTGCACATTTTTGACATCAGTAGCAACGTGCCTCATTTTC
The DNA here is from genome assembly GCA_015680685.1 of Gnetum montanum. Lineage (NCBI taxonomy): Eukaryota > Viridiplantae > Streptophyta > Gnetopsida > Gnetales > Gnetaceae > Gnetum > Gnetum montanum. The sequence continues at coordinate 415,388 of MNCI01004046.1, read as the reverse complement.
TTTTCTCTCTCTCTCTCTTTTTAAGTTGTCAAATAATGGTCTAGATGTCATCTATGTATAGTGTTCACCGTAATGGTTATGAACACCAATGCTGTAATACATTTGTCGATCCGTTTACTAGGAACTTTAAGTTTGTCATTCCATGTCATCATCAGTTGTCATTCCGTTAATAATCCCATACCTTCCCAATATTTTGTAAGTTACTCAAGGATGAGTTTTCATTTAGTCATGGGGGTATGATAAGCCTTGATATCAAACCCTTGATATTGAACCCTTGATATTGGGCCCTCAATATCAGATACACAATATCGTAGATGCTGAAGCGATATCGAACATGCGAACATCTACATGTATACATCTATTCTTAAACATATATGTCTACTAGTTTTCAGAGATGTCTCCTCAAGTTTTGAGCTATTAATTATTAGGCTTTCTCCTATCAATTTACCTTCTTACCATTCCTTGAAGCATCTTTATCTAGTTTGTAGCCTTCATTTTTTTTCATGCTCTCATCTTGCCCATCTAGTCTTCATTTCAACATCTTGCCATAGATCTTGTTTTCTTGAGTTATTAGATCTCATTGTGGTGTTCTTGCTCATGTCCTAAAAAAACATTATCCACCACAAAAATTCTATTTTCTCCATTTTTCTTAAGGTTTTAACATACCAAAGGGTCAACAAACAAATAACAAGCATAGACAATATCTAAACCTTGATCATTCCAAACCAAATTTAAATGATTCAAAAAACCTTGAGAAATAAGGTAAATAACCCAGAATTTACACAAAAACATACTTTCTAGAAATTTTATAAATAATATGTTTAATAAATTATCAGGCAATTCATAAAAATACAAAGAAGTAATGATTCTACTTGAAGGATCACATACTGAATTTGGCAGCATTACACGTAATATTAATGGCAAACCACTTGCTACCTTAAATAAATGCTAAAATCCTTGCCATTGAAACCCTTACTACTGAAATCCTTTCCACCAAAACTCTTACCACTATCCAACACATTATGGGTAAATTTATTGTTAATTATAATATGTCAGATATTTCAAAAGTTTTCACTGCAATTTTGAGATTAAACATTTTCAAAATATTTTGCAAGAAAAGAAATAGTTATAAATAGTGCATAAATTATGTTTTAAAATATTGTAGTATGCATCATGTCCCACCTACATGTTGACACATTTTGGGATATGTCCCCTTCCCAAGATGTTCCAAACATCAAATTTTTCATAGTGACACATCCCTACGTAACACTCCTTATATGGTTTGATATTGAGGATCTATTGCCTAAAGTTTGCTATTAAGGGTTTGCTATCAACTATTTGGTATTTTGTTTATTTGTATGCTAAGGAAGAAAAAATAATAAACAAAGATGTAGCATCTAAAATTGCTTATTATTTGTTTTTCCAAGAAAGAAAACAGGAGCCAATAATGGAAACTATCACTATGTTAAAATTAGAATAGAAAATAATGGTAATAAAAATGAAACACTTGATGCCCTCAAAGTAAATTTAGAAATGATAAGTGCAAGAATGAAGTAGCTCGAAACTATCATGGAGGATTTTACTACGCAAATGAAATTATTATCAAATTAAAACATTATAGCATTGGAAATAAATATTGGCAACACAACTCATTCATAAGAGTACGTTTAGCATACCAATTTAAATAGTACACCACAAAAGATGATTAATAGAATTTCATAAACACTAGAAGAGAAAAAGGATAAATGAGAAAAAAACATTAAATATGCATCTCATTAGAGTGTTTAAAGAGAAGGAAAATCATATTGAAGAAATACCTTAGCAATTGGAGGAAAATTTGTATCTAATAAAATGATTCCACATTTTGAAGGTTGTTAGAATAAATAGGGAGAAGAAAAATGAAGTTGTTATATTATTATTACTACAAGGGTAAGTTTGACATGTGCACAGAAATTAAGCCTACAAAGCTAAACATAAAAAAGGAGCTAAAGAATAAAGTTGTGCATAATGTTTGAAGGCTGAAGAGCTTCTTTCTTTATAGATGTATGTTAATACACAGCCCACTCTAAAGTAAACTAGGAAAAGGATGGTCTCTATTATTATTTTCTATTATCTCTCTTTCCATTCATAGACTTTTGCATTCATTTTATCATGAATAAAAATATTGATCGTCATTATTCAACACCATCATATTTTGGGAGCATGAGAGGGATAGATTTCTTTAAGTTCTACAAAAACATGATCAATTGTGTTATGAGGGTTTTGAAGATAAGGATTTGAAGATCTTTTGGTGTTCTACATCTAGATGTCAAAGAAGAAGAAGAAAATAGGCAAAGAAGAAGTAGCATCTGGAATTGCAAATTCCTTATTTTGCTGGGAAATAAAATAGGAACAATCAATAGAAATAGTCACTATCCCAAAAGAATAATATGAAATGATGGTAGAAAAATGGAGTGCTTGGAAATCTTCCAAGTAGAGTTAAAGAGAATGACTACAAGACTAAAGCACCTAGAAACCCTCATGGAAGGCTTTATTAGGCAAATGAATGTTTTACCAAATTATTTAGAGACATAAAGAAGTCCTTAAAAAATTTAAAGCATCAGATATAAAGATTGGAAGCACTCCTTCGATGTATGAGTAGGTCCAAAGCCATAACCCACAAAAAATGAGCATAATAATATTAGAAATGTTAAAGGAGGAAGAAGAAAAATGAGAAACAGCATTGAATTTGTGCCTCATCGGAGTGCCTAAAAATGAAAATGAAAATCTAATGACTGCCTAAAATGAAAATGAAAATCTAATTAAAGATATTCCTATGCTAATTAAATAAAAACCACATCTAACTAAGGAACCCTCTACTTTGGATGCTTCCAAAATAGGTCAACAAGGAGAAAGAAGTCATCATATATTATTAAATTTAAGGATGTCAAGCTAAGGGAAAATATTTGGAATAACTAAAGAAATCTAAAAGGTAAAAGTCTATGGCTAAATAAATAGATTTCACATAAAGAATACACTTAGAAGGTTGAAGAATGGAAAAAAGGTAAAACAGGTGAGAAAGAAAAAACTACTTATCTGAATACCAAGTAGTTATTAAAGATAATAAATAGGGATTGAAATCCTTGTACATTGGTTTTTTGAATATTGATGGCCCTACAGTAGATAAGATTATTAGTTTACATAGTATTTATTTTTTCAATAATTTGATATTTTTGAAATCACTGAGACATGACAAAGAAAGAACTCCAATCATTTATTACATCTAGGTTTTTAAATGTTTTTATTTCCTCATATAAGAAAAGATGAACGTAGAAGATCATATGGTGGTTTAGCTATGTTGATTTTCATTTCCCTATAGTAGTATGTAATAATTAAAAAAATGAATGAATACAAGTACTATGTTTGGATTCGCATTGTACATCAACAGGTTATCTTTCTCTAAATTTTTTGCTATTTTGCTTCAAAAGAAGCAAACTTTTATGATAAAGAAAATTTGTCAAAGGAATTTCCTTTTTAGTATCTTGGGAAGGATATTGATGTCTTTACTTAGAGGGAAAATTTTCCATTTATGGTAATTTTAATGCTATTATTAAGCTTGAGAAAATACCTATTAGCTTTTGGAACCAACAAGGTTGTTTATACTATGAGAATAATGCATAGTGAAAAAGGTTTTCTCAAGACACAAAACTCAATCATAGAGGTAGACATCTATTGGATTAGGTTCAACTTTGAAATTTTGTTATTCTTAATGGTTGCAACAACTTTCCCAATTCTAGCTATTACACTTTCACTAGATTGCAAGGTTCCTTATGTATAGATCTTTTGCTCACTAATATAGTCTTATGTCTATTATGAATTTTGAGGTTTGTAATGAGGTGACTAAATATAATCATTGATCACTTTATTTTCAAATTTTGATCCATCTGTAACATGTTAGAAAATAGAGAAAGTTAAGGTCTTACAAGATTACAGACATAGTTAAGCTAGAGTTCCAAGAGAAAATCTAGAAATGATGAAATCTTGATGTAAAGCTTGTAGAAATTTTAGTGGTAGTAGCATGACATGCTTCTAGAAAATAGACTACACAATTTGAATTCTTTTTTTATCCTAAATGTATGGTAGCTAGACATAATTTAAAAGCACAAAAATCTCTAGCAATTGCTAGTTTTTTAATAAAAATTTGATTTGCAATAAAAAGAGATAGTTCATTAAAGAGAGACAAACCACTCTTCTCCACATGATCAAGAGAGATCTAAGAAATTTTTTAAAGCTACTTGATACTAGTAAAATAGTATACCAAAAATTTTCCTTTTCTAACGTACAATAGTTTTATTAAAATTTGTTTAGGGTAATAAAAAGCATATAGAAATCAAAAGAATAGTGGTAATTTATTCATATTCTTTGAAGATAGTATGCAAGGCATTAGAATACTAGCCTCAAGTAAAGTAGCAAATGCATAGGAGTATATGAAGAACTATCAACTTGGGAAGGACAATTAGTTTGAAAGGTAGTATAGAAAAACCTAAACCATACTCTCCACGATGGTTTAGATAAAGAATGGTGTATTAATAAAGACATTTTACTCTTCAAAAAAGAGGATATATATTGTTTAAATAATTACAAGTTAATTATAATCAATAATATTTTTCCAAAGTTTTGGAAAATATTCTTGAAATGAAGATTTGTAGATATACAAAAGAAAATAGTTTGCAAGTAATGTCACAAGCTGGGTTTAGATATTATCATTCTACTATTGATCACCTCTTCACATTGAAATATCTTATTGATCGTTTGAAAAGGAAAATTAAAAAAAATATTATTTTCTTCATAGACTTCTCTAAAGCATATGATTTAGTTATTCATAGTCTTTACCAAGATGTGTGTGTGTGTGTGTGTGTGTGTGTGTGTGTCACAAATTACAACTCATGTAAAAATGTTTTACTACATGGTAATATTGGGATGAAACAAGGTTGTAATTTTTACCCTACACTTTTTGACATTTTTATTGATGAACTAGAAGAGTGAATGCTTAAGATTCTAGGTAAATACCCTATAAAAATTAATGATCATCCTATAAGACTCTTGTTGTATGTAGATGATGTAGTTGTTATCTCCAAGTCTAAAGAGGATTTGTAACAACTGCTTATTATTCTAAATAATTTTTGCCAATGGTTTGAAATGAAAATTAATGTGTAATAAACCAAAATTATGGTGTGTAACACTAGAAATCATTATTATTCTTTTACTATTGGTACAAATTAAGTAGATATGGCTCTAAATTTTAGATACCTTGGGTTGGAGTTTTCTCATAATTATAGTTGGGAGGTTTGCATCAAATAGAGGATTTTAGGTGGCTTGAGAGCTATATTTGACCTTAAAAAGATGTAATAAGGAAGTCATTTTTCACCTAGAAAATCTAAAGAAAACTATTTTACTCTATTATGCAATCAACTCTTTTGTACAGGTGTGTTGTTTGGAGCCCTAGGCTTGCCAGTAAATACTAGAAGACAATAGAAGAGGTTTAAATAGGTACAATATGATTTGCTACTTCTAGAAGCAAATATGATGCCCTTGTAGAGAGAAGCCCTTTGTCAATTTGTTTCATATGTTCACAATTTCTCTTGTTGCACAATGACTAAATTTTCAAAGAAGTTCTTAGTGACTACATAGCAAAAAGGGTGGTTCTATGAGGGAATGATTTGACTTAAAAAATAAAACATTGAGAACAAGATTCTTCATTGTGATATAAAATAGCTATATAAAAATATGAGAAATAAGGCACTTTTGCACATATGGGATAATACAACAAGTAAAAAATAATTTTACCTAACTGAGATCAACAAGAAAGTAGCTCATTTATGTGCTCCTATATCTCTTCATCTACGATGTCAAATTAGCCAAGTAAGATTGGGCTCTCATCATTTTAAGATTAAAACAAGTAGATAGGTCAAGACTTCATGAGAAGGAAAAATGTATCATTTATGCAATTAGCGAGTAATTGAAGATAAGGATCACATATTTTTGCAATGTCTTATTTTAGAGCATTATTGCCACAAATGTCAAATTACAACTAAAAGCTTAAAAGACCTATTTGATGTAGCACCAAGTAAACTTGATAACTTTATTAATGAAATGTTTACTATGTATTCTATCTATATTTATTTTTTCTAATAGATCATGTACGTCTAAGGATGTAATTAAAGACCATTTCATTTGTAGTTTCAATTTCATTATTAAATTTAAGAATGCTAAGGCAAGGACCAAAATTTGGGATAATCAACATAATCTAAAAGGTAAAGAATTATGGCTAAATAAAGGCCTTCCATGTTAAAAATACACTAAAAAAGTTGAAGAATAGAAGAAAATGAAAAAGACAATAGAAGAAGGAAAAATTACTTATCTTAGTGCCAAATATACTGCAATTATCAAATATTATAAATAGGAATTAAAATTCCTACATTGTGATTTTTTGAATATTAACAACTCTATATAGATAAGATTATTTATTTTTAGAGCATTTCTTTCTTCAATAAATTTGATATTTTTGGGATTTCTAAACAATGCATAGGGATGACTCTAGTCATCTTTTATGTCTAGGTTTTTAGATTTTTTCTATTTCTTACAAAAAAGGTCAACGTGAAAGACCTTTTAATGGCCTACTATGTTGATTCATAATACCATATAGCAATATATAACAAGTAAAAAACTAGATGAATATAAGAAATATGTTTGGATTCAAGTAGGTCATGAGAATGTCATGTTTTTCTTAGCTTTTTGTTATTTTTCTTCTTAATAAGCTACTTTTTATCATAAAAAAAATTTGTTAAGGGACTTTCCTTTTCAAATCCTTGGAATGGATATTGCTACTTTTATTCAAATAGGAAAAAATTATGTTTCTGGGGATTTTAATGCTAGGGATAGGCTTGAACAAATCCTAGTAAGCTTTACACTCAACCATATACTCTTCTACTTTTATGAGTGTCTTGGGAAACAACTTCAGTTTCTGCCACTCGTTTTCTATGTTCTACAAGGTGTAGGCATCGTGATATGCCTATAAATGATTTTGCAGATCCGCGTTGTATCCCCCTTCGAAGCGTGGGATATTGTTCATGTCTAAGTGCTTGATCTGACTGTCCTTTTGATGCCTTGTGGGTATTCTCACTGCCTCCGTTATATCTAGCATGCTTCAGGTGGCAAGTAGAGGCTCATCATGATCATCTCTTTCATGACGTCTATGATGTCTACGTTGCTCCCTACTTTCCCTTCATTCATGCCCTTGTCCTTGCTCTTGACTCTCTCATCAAGGTCTCTCATTTCTCCTAACTCTATCCTCACCGTTCTGCTCTCTATGGTTGTGCCCAAATGTGGAAGGAGAGGGTGAATGATGTGAAGAAGGGGAAGAAGAAGGAGAACCATCACCATGATGATGTTTCTTACCTTCTCTTTTGTGGCTTTGGCCTTGATCATGATGATGATCTAAGTGCCCATCCTTGTCATGTGTTGTTGTTCGCTCAGTGAACAGTTGGTGTTCATGGGGTTCAGAGCCAAGGTTATGTATCGTGGATCGCAGGTTCTGATACCCCACCTCCTCACTACCATTAGGAGGGGGAACATCATTTGATAGAGAACCTGTTATAAGTGGTTCACCATCTCCGATTTCACTTAGGATGTGCAGGGCCCCTTTGCCCTTCAACAGTGTATGTTGGCTCTCCTGCCTTGAGTCCCTCATACATTGTGTGGCTGTGGGATGGTAATCCCTCATGTCAAAATCACCTATAACGTATTCAGCATAGCGCTGATTCATGCCAATCTGTGCCAAAGCACGGAGGAGCATGTTAGGGATGGCACGATCTAGAGGTAATACTATGTTACCTTGCAAATCTCTCTAGCGCATCTATTCATCCTGATGGAGGATAAAAGTAAAATTGGGTATATACTCATCGGGATCAGTATATTCCACCCTATATTATTGAGGAACTGGCAGATTTAGGTTATGTGTTTTAGACTGCCAACTATTCTTTGTATGATCCCTAGGTGGTGTAATGCTCTTATGAGAAGAAGAAGAAGACATGGTGTCTTATCGGTGTGCTAATTAACTGTTATATAATTTTTTCTAATTAACCCTAAGGTTCGTTTAAGCTCCCAACGATGTGAATGATCTCTTATGTTCTACTTAGCGCACAAAGACTTAGTCCCCGGCAACAGCGCCAATGATGAGTAGCGAGGTACCCCTACACTCAACCATATGAATAAGAGCGTAACACACGCGATCCGATCAAACTCCACAGACTAAGTGCCTACATGCCTCATGGAACACTTAAGGTTAATTATTCGTTGTCTTCCCAGACTTACTTGTAGTTGTCATGGTGTATGGTTAAGTCTGAGGTATATGATTTTTATAGCTTTTTCGATTTTATCTTCTATGCTAGTGAGGTGAAGGGTTGAAGAGACTAATTACTAACTTTAACTAACTAACTAAGTCTAAATTAACCTAGCTTCAGCATCCATTCCCACTTACCATTCACACCCTAAACCAATGCAACCTTGGTTACCAAACGCTAATCGTTGCTGGGATCACCAAGCATAACGCACGTGCTCGAAGCGGTCGAATTGAGGCACTTAACTAGGAGAGAAGGGTTGAGAGAGAATTAATAACTAAGAAAGCATTTAGATAAGAAATAATAAATAACAATAAATAAAATGCTAATTATCCTATTCCATGCACTGTAAGGTTTATCCAAGAAGTTTTTCTTTATTGTCGTACACAAACATGTGTTCAGGTACAATATTTGCTCGAATAAAAATCCATTCACTTTGGAGTTCCTACTACGGGCACATGGAAAATATTCTATCTCTAGAGAGGTAAAACTGCCAGAGTTTCGCTAAGGATCTAGATCTAGATGAGAAAATAAAGGAGAGCCACCTCTTATTTATAGACTTGGCGGTGGACCGTGATATCGTGTACACGATATTGAGGGGGACAATGCGATATTGCATACGCAATATCGCTTGGGATGCGATATTGTGGCAGCCACAATATCGCGTACATGATATCACGGCCCATACGATATCACATCCCATCATACCCCCATGGCTAAATGAAAACTCGTCCTCGAGTTCCTTACAAAATATTGGGATGGTATGGGATTATTGACTCAAATGGAACTAATGGAATGACATGTGAATGGATCATCATTAGAAGACATGACAAAACTAGTGTTCATGATAACAAGAGTGAACACCTTATTACATTTGACATCAGGCCTTATTTGGAAGCTTGAGAAAGAGAGAGAGAAAGAATTTTTGCTGCTGCCAATGCCAAGATTGCACCTTTTGTTGTCCATTCGTAAGCACGTCATCGATCTTGTTCCTTTCATGGCTACTTCAGCACCACTCCATTCCAAGTGTTCTCTCCAGATCCAATCCGTTGTTGTATGATTTCCATTTACACACACAACAAAGTCTTTATATTAGCAAGGGTAAATGAATTTCAATGCAATGGATACCTTACTTCGGTGAAAGGTCCATTGGCTAAGTTGTGGTATGGATAATTACAGGTCTGGGGATATAATATTGATGACTACTGAAGGTGTAGGGGTTAGGAGAAAATCGAAAAAATTGGGCCCCATACCCCCATGACTAATCGCAAACCTCCGGTAACGATAGAATGGAGAAAGGATAAAGAACAAGAAATATGAAGAAAAAGAGACAACGATAACATCGATGGAATGGATGTCAAGATGGAAATGAACAAAATAA